>OVBE01003862.1:225-25619 GCA_900406425.1 Iberis pinnata | reverse complement strand
TTCTTATCTCCCTATTTGGGTTCATATGAAGGGAATCCCATTTGATTTACTTCATAAAGAAGGGCTCTGTTACGCTGCC
This sequence comes from Iberis pinnata, assembly GCA_900406425.1. NCBI lineage: Eukaryota > Viridiplantae > Streptophyta > Magnoliopsida > Brassicales > Brassicaceae > Iberis > Iberis pinnata. The sequence goes on along the minus strand of OVBE01003862.1, from coordinate 25,540 downwards.
GGTTTAATAGGAGAGCCTATTGAGACAGATGATTATACCAAGAATCTAACAAATTTGAATGTTGCACATGTTAGAGTTCAAGCAAACGTCTCAAAACCTTTGCCAAAACTTGTGGAGATTAAGAGAGAAAATGGAGACCGCTTCCCCGTTACTGTGGAATATCCTTGGGTTCCTCCGACCTGTTCCTTCTGTAACCAATTTGGACACATTCAGAAAGATTGTCTCTCCTTCCAACCTAAAGATCAACCTTTGAATCAGAACACTCCACCTTCTGATCCGGATCCAGCAGTTCATAAAGTCCCTATTCCAAATGATCCCTCATTGAAATCTTCGCCTCCTGTTGACCCTCCTACATCTCCTTATTCTCCTATTCTTCCCCCTTCTTCTCCCCGGGACTGTCCCACTGACAGCCTTGAGAAAAGCTCGCCAATGATTCTTGATACTAGATCCCCTGACTCCCCCTCCTTTTCCTCCCCGCCTTTAATCTTTACGAACTTAGCTGAAAAGGCAGATACAGTCACTGGTCTTTCGGCCTTGTTTCCTCCTTCTGGACCTCTAAATCTCAGAGGCACTTTCACCCCTTTGTCTCCTCACCCTTTCTCTTGCCCTATTTTTACTCCTGGTCATTCGGCAAACCCATTTTCTTCACCTTTTACTATTGCCTCCCCTCCTTTTGCTCCCTCTTCATCCCCTTCTCCTTCCACTTTTGCTCCTTTAACTTCTTCTTCAGCCCCTCTTTTTGTTTCTTCTAATTCATCATCAAGTCCTGCCACTATAAGTGGAGGTGGAGGTTCCCTTTAATCTTATGGATAATAAAATATTTTTTTGGAATGTCCGGGGTATAAATAGTCCGGATAAGCATCGGTTATTATATGATTGGCTTCATCAACATAAGCCTTTCTTTGGGGCACTTTTGGAAACACATATTATGGATTCAAATCTTCAGGCTATTTTGCCCAATTTTTGTCATGGCTGGTCATACTACTCAAACCATCTCTCCTCTCCTGATGGTCGTATCATCTTGATATGGAAGAGCCATGTTAGTGTGTCAATATTGCATCAATCAGCACAATCTGTCACGTGCGAGGTATCCTTGCCGAATGGAAGAACGTTTCATCATACATCAGTCTACGCATCTAATCATGCAGAAGAAAGGGTTAACTTATGGGTCGAACTTATTAATATTCATCAAAATCTTCAGTTAGACTCTAGACCTTGGGTGGTCGGCGGAGATTTCAATCAAATTCGCCACTTCTCAGAGCATTCCAGTCCAAGAGTAGATCAACTGAATTCTCTGATGACAGAATTCAGGGACACACTTACCCAACTAGGTCTCTTTGACCTGCGTTACCATGGTCCTCAGTTTACTTGGTCGAATAAAAGCCCCACATCACCTACATCAAAAAAATTGGACCGTCTTTTAGTTAATCATCAATGGATTAATGACTTCTCTCAGAGTTCAACATCTTTTCTCCCCCCTGAATTTTCAGACCATTGCCCTTGCGTTTCATCCCTTTTTGTACCCCTCCCTTCCATTGGAACCCGACCATTCAGATTTTTTAACTTCTTAACCAAACACCATAGATTTACCCAAACTGTTGAGGAAGCATGGTTTCAAGCCTGAGGCGTTGCTTCAGACCTATCTCTTTTGGGTCTTAAGCTTAAGACAATAAAGAGAGACCTAAAGTTCTTGAGCAAGAAAAGTTTTTCGCAAATTCAAGAGAGAGTTTCCGAAACTAACAGTTTGTTGAAATCTTTGCAGGTACAAGCGTTAACAAATCCTTCAGCAACTATCTTCCAACAAGAAAAAGACTTACATTCTAAATGGCTCTACCTAAAATCAATAGAGGAATCTTTTCTAAAACAAAAATCTCGGATTAATTGGTTGAAGGAAGGAGACCACAATTCAACCTACTTTCACCGAATATGCCAATCAAGAACTGCATTCAATAGCATCAGGTCATTCACTTCTCCAACTAATGAGTTACTATGTGATCCCTTACAGATGAGTCAACATGCAATCAACCACTTCAAATCAATTCTTTCTCCAGAGATTCAACCTTTCTCTACTGCTACAGTTCAATGGTTGAGAGACCTCAACACCTACAGATGCTCTTCTGTCCGCCAATTAATTATGTCTCAACTCCCCTCAGCAGACCAAATCGCGACTGCACTTTTGAAAATAAATCCTAATAAGGCCCCGGGGCCTGACGGATATACTACGGGTTTCTTCAAAGCGGCTTGGTCTACTTTGGGTGAAGAGGTTATTCAATCCATAACCAACTTCTTCAACACATCATTCCTCCCATCCTCCACCAATGCAACTATACTTGCTTTAATTCCGAAGAGAGCAGGAGCTACACTCATCAGCGACTACAGGCCAATTTCGCTCTGTAATTCACTTTATAAAGCAATAAGTAAGCTTCTGGTGGGAAAACTAAAGCCAATCCTGAGTGAATTTATCCTTCCTAATCAAACAGCATTTATACAAGGTCGCCTTCTCTTGGAAAACACACTACTAGCTTCGGAAATATTGAATGGATACCACAAAGAAAACGGCCCGAGAAGAATCACCATCAAAGTTGATATCGCGAAAGCTTTTGACACTCTCAATTGGGATTTCTTATTTCGATGCCTCACTGCTATGGATGTTCCGGAAGTTTATCTAAGTTGGCTAAGAGCTTGTGTGTGTACACCACATTTTTCTGTAGGCTATAACGGAGATGTTCATGGGTATTTTAAAGGGAAGCGGGGTTTACGCCAAGGCGATCCGTTAAGCCCCTACCTTTTTGTAATAGCCATGAATTGTCTATCTCTAATGCTTAATAGAGGTGCCGAGGAAGGGGTTTTTAATTACCACTACAAATGCAAAGGTATCAAATTAACTCACCTCTGCTTTGCAGACGATCTTTTGATTTTTGCAGAAGGGACTATCCACTCTGTTAATGGTGTGCTACAAATCCTTCATGAGTTCGAACAACTATCTGGTCTTGCAATTAGTCTCTCCAAGTCTAGCTTCCTTGCTTCCGCCATTCCCCAGGATGTCCTTGATACAATTGCTGCAGCCACAAACATGTCAAAGGCATCAATGCCACTGCGCTACTTAGGGGTTCCTCTAAATTCAAAAAAGTTATCACAAACTAGTGCAGAGCCTTTACTTCAACAAGTAAAATCTAGACTTAACTCATGGACTGTTAAATCCCTTTCTTTTGCGGGAAGACTTCTACTACTAAACACGGTCATAGCTGGAATTACCAACTTCTGGTGCTCTTCATTCACTCTTCCAAAATCCTGCATAAAAACCATAAATGCTTTATGTAGTAGATTTCTCTGGAAGGGAACTCCAGAAGGTTCAAGCTTTGCGCGGGTGGCCTGGACGACATTAACACTGGCCAAATCAGAAGGGGGTCTAGGAATAAGGGATTTAATTCATTGGAATCGAGCTTGCACTCTTAAGCTAATTTGGATGTTGTTTTTCAAATCAGATTCTATTTGGACAACTTGGTTTACTAAGGAAATACTTAAAGGGAAAGTGGGCAACTTCTGGGTGCAAAAGGAAAAGCAATATTTCTCTTGGTCTACCAATAAACTAATTCGGATCAAGGATCAAGCATACGACTGGATAAAAATGAAAATAGGAGATGGAGAAGACTGCCAATTCTGGACAGATAATTGGTCACCTTTTGGGAGAATTGACAAGTTTCTTTCATCTGCCTCCTCTTTTTCACGATTAGGAATCCGAAGCACAGCTACACTGAGGAGTCTGTTTGTTGAAGGTAGATGGGCAATCCGTCCTGCAAGATCAGAGAATCAGGTTCAACTACAAGCTTATCTTTCGAATCTTAATTTTCTGGAGTGCAAAGACAGTTACGTTTGGGAACCAGGTGGAAAAGTCTCTCTAACCTACAAAACAGGAGTTGTTTATGGTCTTATAAAAATTCATGAACCTCCAGTATCTTGGAGCTCTCTCGTCTGGAATCCCTCGGGTGTGCCTCGTCATAGTTTCCTTACCTGGTTGATTGTTAAAAACAAATGTCCTTTCAAGGACATACTATTAGAGTGGGGATTACAGGTGGACCCATTATGTTTACTTTGCAATTCAACTATGGAAACAAGGAACCACATTTTCTTCGAATGTGATTATGCTTGGAATGTTTGGAGAGTTATTGGAATGGGTTGCGATCATAACACGTCTCGGTCATGGAGTACTACCATTAACACACTATCTCGTCTAAACAGAGACAAGGTGAGAAAGAAACTAACCCTTTTGGCATGGCAGAACAGTTTATACCACATATGGTCAGAGAGAAATAATCGCCTTCACAGAAAAATCTTCAAACCGGAAAGTGAGATATTAAACCAAATCAAGTCTTCTGTAAAAAACAGAATCTCAAGTATAAGGAATCAGAATGAAGAACAAGCTTCAAAAATGATGGAGATGTGGCTGAGATTGTAGTTGGTCAATGCATGCAAGGGTGAGGAAGACGAAGAAGAAAAAGTAAGAGGAAGACATTTGGTTGGTTAGCCAATATTAATTGCTGAAACTTCATATGGAGAGTGCGATTGAATTGAAAATCTTAATGCTTTTGGCCCACTTTATATTTCAAGACAAAACGCTAGGCCTAGGGCCTCTTGTAGTTCTTTTTTTTTTCTCCAAAATTTNCCCATTAAAAAAAAAAAAAAAAAAAAATAACTAAAATCTATTAAAATGGACCAAAACAAACCACGGTAGTTATACAAATTCTATTACAAAAAGTATTTGCATAAAGAGTGACCAAATTTGAACCTCTTTCAAAGAGGGAGTTATGAACCAAAATTTGGCTACACTAATAAGTCATAACCATAAAAGAAAACAATACATACATGTTAATGCACATTATCTCATAATTTTCATCTACAAATTCTTCACTTTTATTTGGATTGTCAAAACAAAAAGAATACAATATCGTTTTAGATAACGAAAGGCAAAAAGACTCCATGGCCCAATGGATAAGGCGCTGGTCTACGAAACCAGAGACTCTGGGTTCGATCCCCAGTGGAGTCGCACCTTATTTTTTAATCTTGTGCTTTAACAATTTACAATTACAAAAACGACCAAAATGTTATTGGATTTCCAAATGATTTTAACGTTTTGAAGATTTGAGTTGAAGCATATACATCATTCATTATAAAAGATTTGAGTAGAGTTCAATCATCTGTTCTAAGATGGAAAAACAAACATGACTTCATCATCTTCATCTCCAAATTTAAGCTTTGCAACATGATTATAGAGCTATGCGCAATCAATCGAAAAAAAGAATCTCAGATTAACCAAAGAAACATGAATTAAAAACAACTAAATTGCTAATAAAACAAACCAAACAAGAAACAAAATTTTGAGAAAAAGAGAAGAAAATGACAGTCGAAGTAGTAGTGATAACAAAAAAAATTAAACACAGGAGATATGAACAGAACAGAACAGTAATTGTCACAAGTCTTGAGCTCTGCCGTTTCACGAGCAAAAGACCAAAAAACACAAAAAAGAAGAAACCATTTGGCTCTAAAGATGAACCAATTAAAAACAAAATTAGGCTTTCAAAGAAATTTGGTTATTGGAGTTATTGCAGCTTCTCTTACCTGTCTTCTTCAAAATCTTGGAATGGTGGTGTGTAAACCAAACTCCAATCTTTACCATCTTTCCTTCGCCGATGATGATCTGCAAAACCCAAAATGTCACTTTAAACGCATACATCATTAGGATTGGTTCAAGTTTGGATCTTTCTACTCAAGTCAATCCTTTGTAATGGGATTAAAAAAATGTGTTAAAACTAACCTGTCAGAGTTCTTGTTGCTAAAGAATCCTCGTTCCTTGCTTCCTTGGAAGTTTCTTCGATCATCTACTGGTCTTGACCAATGATCACCTGCGCCACGTGATCTAGGTCTTTCCATGGATTCAACACTTCTAGATTCGTCTATTGATCCAGCCCGTGAATGAGGTCTTTCTGAATAGGAGTCAGTTCTGCTTGCGCTTGATCCAGGCCTCTCAACTGCTTTCGGCCTGAACCTGACTTTATCATCCAACTCATGTATTAGCAACTCCAGGTCCTTTTCTTTCTCACGTATAAGATCTGGTAGGTTATGGTGATCACTGTTGGTTTCCTGTTGTGATTCTTTGCTCTCAGGTGCGCTGGCTACTTCCTTCTCTAGTTGCTTCCGTAGTTCTTCAATCTCTTCCTTTAACATTCTCTCTTCTTCAGTTTCAGGCCTGGAAAAAGATTTGTTACCAACATGGAGATGAAAAGTAAGACTAGTAGTAGCTACAAATGATTGAGAAGAAAGTCATCAAAATAATCACAGAGAAAATTATTCAACTACCAATGCAAGGGATCACTGAGTTCAGAACAGAAAAAAATCGAGTTCAATGTTACAGCATGCATTAACAAACAGACTACAACTTATGTTATAATATGTTATACGACAAAGAGTTGTTTTACAAACCGGCTATTCAAGTCTGCAACTACCTAGGGAGGCTGTTTACAAAGCCATAAGTTATGTCCAATAGTGCTCAGCTGAGATTAACTAACAAACGTGGATTAAATAGCCGAAGAAATGGAATGGTCACTACAAATCCAGTCTTCATTTAATATAACGATTTGACACTAAGTAACCAAAACTTCTGGATAAGAGTATCTCATGCCGAAGAGTGCTTAAAAGGATACATTTAAAATGACATCAAAAGTAAAACAAATACATTATAACTTAAGTAGATAACTTATCCAATTAGTTTCAATTCGGAATTTTAAACGCCAAAGCAGAAGTTCAAATACATTTCCTATCTTCTTCTGGTTCACCAGTTTTGATATCACTTATAAAGAATCCAACTTTTTGATCCAGTATGCAAATAAACGGATTATTTGGAAAATATTTAACGTTTAACCCACGGCAACAACAAAGAACTGAAGCAAATCCACATTCCTGACTAAAAATAAATAAGATCCAGATGAATAAAGACCTATCAACCCTGCGACGCTCCAGTTCAGAATCAATCTTGCGCCAATCTTTCCCTTGTTCCTCCAGCAATACTTCTCGAGGTCTTGCATCACCAAAAGGATTAATCTTTGGTCTCTGTTTCACCACATTCTCCACATTGTTCAAGGTGAAACTCTCAGACCTGTTAGACTGAGCGCTTGATGGCCTGCTTGATTGTGCGCTCGATGGTCTGCTCGTTTGGGAGCTTCCCTTCTTGGCATCAATATCAGAGTCAAGTTTTTTCCAGTCTACTCCTTTCTCCGCTAAAACTTGCTCTCTAGGTCTAGCTGCTCCAAATGGATTCGACTTAGTTGTTTTCTCAACAGTTGGAGTTTCGTTCACTCCTGTGTCCACCTTTCGTGGTTCCAACACTAAGCGACGACGTTCTTCCTGGACACCACCGGAAGGGATTCCTCGAGCCCACCGGTCAGGCTCTGGTCCAGAGTCACGGTAACTCGACCCAAATGTAGATGATTTAGCTAGCGACGACTGGCTTTTACTTGCTGCCCAATTATCAACCTCGTCAGATCTAGCGAAGCCTCGTCCACCATCGCCTCCATAACCTCCTCCACCACCACCATAACGACTTTGGTGTCCTTGATCAAATGCTGGAAGCGTTTTCTTTGCTTTTCCCCAATCATCAACCTCGTCAGCCCTAGACACTTGTGGGAAATCGGAAACCCTAGAAGGAGGTCCCCTCTGATCATTTTCGAATCCCCCATACGATCTCCTACCACCACTTCCACCGCCCCATGATCCATCAGAATCATCTCGATCTCGTGACATTCTCCCTGGAGGCCCACTAGACCTTCCGCCGTAAGAAGAGAATCCACCGCCGAGACGGCCAGATTGCATTTCGTCTTCAGAGCGTTGTCTTGGACCAGTAGGAAGCTGAATCATCTGTTCTCTCGTCAATCCAACAGAACCTCCGGCACCTGGTGCCGCATATGCAACTTTGGTTAATTCCGACAACGACAACGTCGTTTTATTCTTCTTCTTAGACTTGGCAGTTGCAGCCTCTTTCAGACTCGGGAAACTAAGCACATCCGCCGTTATGGCCGGAGCTTCAGCAGCCTGCTCTTCATCGGCACGCTCCGCCTCATCGGCCCACGCGCCAATTCCACCCCAAGGTTTCGACATCTGTGATTTTCAATCAAAGATTAGCAGATCTACGAAAATCGAAAGACCCTGGAGAACACAGAACGGAGAATGAGGAATCTATGACTCCGATCAACGAACTATAGAGCTCCCAGTGAGAAAATAACCGCCTCAAAACGAACCAATCTCAGATTTTCTTGCGGTTGCTCTTTTTCGCCTAAAGCTTAAAATTTTCAGAGAAAAATGAAAATCGTATAAATTTTATTCCCGGAGAAAGAGATAAAAGACGCGCCAAATAAAGAGCGTGTAATATACGCACCAATCAGTGAGGACTAGAAACTAAGTAAATAAAAAGCTTGAACGTTGTGGCTCCACGCGACGGTTGACATGTAAAGGAAAAAACGAACGGTCATGAGTCATTTCATTGTTCCTCTTCTCTTGTCTAGCTAAGAAAGAGGTTTCAATAATGGGCCTCATTTTAAGCCCATTTGAAACCCAATGTAAGTAAAGCCTCAGATTAATGTTGTGAAGCCTACTTCTTCGTCTTCCCGTTTTTCCCTCTAGTTTACTTAAAGCTCAACACCAGCCGTCGTCGTCGATCTGATGTCGCCGCGTTGAAACAAGAGGCAACCTGATATGATCATATGCGTCGAGCTCTGATATGCATCAGACGCTGGGCGCTGTACGCCTTGCTTATCGCTCGCGCATCGCTCACCTTGTCAAGTCAGGTATGATCGAAAACGCTGTTCAAGTGTTCGACGAATTGCGCCACTCAACCTACCGCGTTTTCTCTACCGATTACAACCGTTTCATCGGCGTTTTAGTTAAAGATTCTAGATTTGAACTTGCTGAAGCACTATATTGGGATATGAAGCCAATGGGATTCTCCCTCATCCCCTTCACTTACTCAAGGTTTATCTCGGGTTTATGTAAAGTTAAAAAATTTGATCTTATTGACGTTCTTCTGAGGGATATGGAAGTCCTCGGATACGTACCAGATATCTGGGCGTTTAATTTGTATTTGGACCTGTTGTGTCGAGAGAGAGAGGTAGGTTTTGCGGTTCAAACGTTCCTTTGTATGGTTCAGAGAGGTCGGGAACCGGATGTTGTATCTTATACTATACTTATTAATGGGCTATTTAGAGCTGGTAAGGTCACTGAAGCAGTTGAGATTTGGAATGAAATGGTTCGTAGTGGGGTTAATCCGGATAATAGAGCATGTGCAGCACTTGTTGTTGGCTTATGTCACGCTCAGAAAGTTGATTTGGCTTATGATATGGTGGCAGGGGAAATCAAGAGTGCAAGATTTAAGCTTAGTACAGTAGTTTATAATGCATTGATTAGTGGGTTTTGTAGAGTAGGTAGAATAGAAAAGGCAGAAGCTTTAAAATCGTTTATGAGTAAGAGTGGGTGTAGGCCTGATCTTGTTACATACAATATTTTGTTGAATTATTATTATGATAACAATATGTTGAAGAAAGTTGAAGGGGTGATGACCGAGATGGTAAGAAATGGGATACAGCCTGATGCTTATAGTTACAATCAGCTGCTTAAGCGGCAGTGCAGGGTTGCCCATCCTGATACATGCCATTCGTTCATGGTAAAGGAGATGGAGCCTAGAGGCTTCTGCAATGTTGTCTCCTACAGTATTCTTATTGAAACATACTGTAAGGCGTCAAACGCTAGGAAGGCTTACAAGCTCTTTGAGGAAATGAGACAGAAGGGTATTGTAACGAATGTGGTCACTTACACGAGTCTTATCAAGGCTTTTCTTAAGGAAGGTAATTCTAGTGTTGCTAAGAAGCTCCTCGATCAGATGACAGAGTTAGGTTTGTCACCAGATCGCATATTTTACACAACAATTATTGACCATTTGTGTAAATCCGGAAATATCGACAAGGCTTATGGTGTTTTCAGTGATATGGTTGAGCACGGAATTACACCGGATGCGATTTCATACAACACCCTTATAAGTGGCCTCTGCAGGTTTTGTAGAGTAACTGAAGCTTTAAAATTGTTTGAAGAAATGCAGAGTAAAGAATGTTGTCCAGACGAGTTAACTTTCAAGTTCATCATTGGAGGACTCATACGTGAAAATAAATTATCAGCAGCCTACAAGATTTGGGATCAGATGATGGAGAAGGGATTCACCCTTGATAGAGATGTGTCAGACACACTCATCAAGGCTAGCTGTTCAGTGAGCGCTGATGCGTAGGCATGGTAATTAAATACACACATCATCTTCTCCTGTCCAAAAATGCTACATTAGTCAATGTGTGGGGGCAAAAAGATGCTGATATAGAGGCCATTTAAACCTTTATTGATGACGGTGGTGCAAGAGAAATTTAAAAACGTATCAGGTTTGATTTAATTTCACTCCTTACAGTTATCCGTACTTGAATTTGCATTGATCAATTCAATCTTTCACTTAGTATCTGCCTCTTTGCCCATGTTGCAGCTGACTCGATATTAGCACTCCATCATTTGTGGTTAGACTGTGGAACAAGACAGCCAGGTCTCTTCACTCTTGCATTGAAGATGAAACAGTTATTCTTAACTCAGTTTAAACCCATTCCTCAAAAATATTAGACTGAGGAGTGAGCGTGTAGGATTGAGAATTTAGCGTTGTTATGCATCAGCACATCAAGATTGTTGTTGTTGCTTGGTATGAGAAGCATAAAATTCTTCCCTCAATGGTACGCCTGTAGAACATAACTGAAGCCAGAAGCATTCTAAGGCAATATCAAGCTTTGTCTGAAACCTATTGATGGCACAATTTTTTAAAATTTTATTGTATCTATTTAACAGTTTGTAACTCTACGCTTCAGTCATATCATTTATTATGTTTTGTCATGTGTACTGATGCAGAGCTAAGCCTGTTATGAGCATAGGACGGGAAGAGGAAGGAAGACGCAAACATAATTAAACAGAGAGGGAATTATTCACTGCTATAATCGAAATTGTAAGTTGTTACCTTTCCCCCTCACACACTCTCTCTCTCTCTCCAAGAACCCTATTGAGTTTCTGAGAAAGTAGAGATGATGTTTGCTGGAATATATAAAAGAAGATTACTTGCTTCCTTGTGTCAGTTTCCTTTAACATAAGAATCCTACTTAAAGTTCTCATCAAGTAATCAAATTCTCTCATTTACAAAACACTCAGATTTCTCTCTCTTTATTGCTGTAACATAACTCTTTTCTCCTTTTACTAATTCTTCAATGTTTCACCACCACTTTGAAACCAACCCTCATTTCATTCATTCTTCCTCACAGGATCAACATCCGGGTAGTCCTTCTAGCTCATGGAACGCTCCTAACCAACACCATATTCCACAGAGTCACTCTGGTTCTCCTCCTAAAGCGAGAATAAAGACTCGTGGACGTGACCAGTCTGAACCAATTCATGAACTGCCTTCCTCAAGACCCTTGCCACTGAGACCAGAGGAACCATTACCAGCACGCCATAATCCAAACTCTGCCAGGCCGTTGTTATTGAGCCCTGAAGATCAACAACGTCCTCCACACCATGGCTATAGACCTGAACCAACTCCATGGAGGACTGCTCCAACGCGACAAGAGTATCAACCAGGCCCAAAGAGAACCAAACCACCCATGACATTATCAGCTTCAGTATGCTGTGCAATTATCTGGGCCATCCTAATTTTCGTTGGCCTTATCCTCCTCATAGTCTACCTCAGCAATCGTCCACAATCACCCTATTTCGACATCGCAGCAGCAAACCTGAACGCTGCCAATCTCAACATGGGCTACATTCTAAACGGAGATCTCGCTGTTGTGGTAAACTTCACAAACCCAAGCAAGAAAAGCAGCGTGGATTTCAGCTACATAATGTTCGAGCTTTACTTTTACAACACACTCATAGCAGCGGAGCGCATCGAGCCATTCATTGTACCAAAGGGAATGTCGATGTTCACAAGCTTTCATCTCGTGAGCAGCCAGGTATCAATTCAGATGATTCAGAGCCAGGAGCTACAAGCACAGCTCGAAACAGGTCCTGTGTTGTTGCATTTGAAAGGAACGTTCCACGCTCGTTCAAACATGGGGACGTTACTGAGATACTCTTATTGGTTACACACACGTTGCAGCATCTCGTTGAATAGCCCTCCTTCAGGGTCCATGCGAGCAAGAAGATGCGATACCAAACGCTAATGATTCGCATCGTTCGTTCTGCGACTGAATATATAATGTTTATTTTCTTTATGCATTTGATAATTACATAGGCAATATGATATTATATCTTCATACTGTATTTTCCTACTACTTTTAGAAATGAACAAAATTCTCGAGGGAAAATGCATTTAATTTTGTATTTGTATATGTTAATTGGAATGAATAATCACTCATATTTTATCTAAATGATGCATCTAGCTTTAGGTTTTATATGTATAAATCTCTTCTTTTTTATTAACATGCATGCTCTTATCATACTTTTAGTAAAAGTGATATGTTTGAATGAACTTTAACTTTATAACTGTTACACGGGAAGAAAAGGATATATGCCCTAATACATTCGCTGATGATTATTCAGAATAAAAAAAAAAAATCATAGATCAAAGGCTTTCATGAATTTACAATTCTTTAATCTATATTCACATTTATCCACATGCAAAATTGTATATTTCATGCTTTTCGATTGAAAACTTGGACTTCATATTTTTTGTAGGCCCTAATCTTTTCGGAATATATAAGATTTGTTATGTAATTAGTAAAGTATGTTACAGTGTTTTATTTGGTTTTTTTATTTGATCTTTTTTGTCACTTTTAAATTAGGAAAATTGACATTTAATTCGTAAAGTTATCCGAAAACATCAAAATAATCTTGAACTATCACGAAAATCAAATTAAACCCCAACTATGTTTGACTAAGCCAAATTAATATCATTATTTTGTTGACTAAGTCAAATTAGAGATGACGTTATCTCAGTTAACGGACGTCCGTTAATTTCTCGTTAACCCTAAACGACGTCGTTTCTAAATTATAACAAACAACATCGTTTTGTCAAGAAAAATGCCAGAAAAAACCCGAACTTTCAAATTTAGGCCATAAAAACCTCCAACTTTTTATGAAACCATTTTAATCTCAAACATTCTAACATATACCATTTTAATATTCAATTATGATTGACCGACCATAATTATATTCCAAATTAGTCAACTTTTAATTCATTTTAACACCGTTAAACTTAAGGTTTTTTCATTTTTAACGAAGGCACTAAGACCATGTAAAATGTAAGGTCTATAAGATGTACAATAGTAAAAGCTTCTTCAGACACATTATTTTTAGCTTCTATTGTTTTATTGTGATGTACAATAGTAAAAGGTTTTTCAGACACATATTTTATCTTTCCTAATTCTCATTATTCGATAACTATTAAATTGTCAGTAAACTTTATTCACAACATGAGGATTATAATGTAAGCAAAAAAATATTTCAAATCGTATGAAGATACTTGTAATTAAGAATCATCAAAAGATGAATGTGATAATATTGAAAATCATAGATTCTCAAGAGAACAAAAAGGAGATGAGAAATTAGAAAAAATGAGAGAAGAATTTGAAGAAATAGGAGTTTGGAGATGAACAAAGGATGAAAAGATTTAGCAGATCAGAGATGGTACTCTCATAATTTCATATATGATCATTCAATGTCATTTACAGAGCTATAGATACGATTAAATACTAAGACAGACGTAATATTGCAGGTTGGGATTCCCTTTCTATGCTCAATCATGTAAGTCCAACCCAAGTCCACATCTTCTCTTTGAGTCATAATAGAATGATGAATACACTTATCTATTAATTGGTTCGGTATGACATGTCCAATGCCCACAAGAGACTAAATAATGCGACAACTCTAAAGAATTGTTAGAGTCTAATTCGGTTTGGTCAATTATAGTTTAGGATTAAAATGGTATATGTTAGAAAGTTTGAGATTAAAATGACCTAATAAAAAGTTGATAGTTTTTATAGTTTAAATTTGAAAGTTCGGATATTTTCTGGCATTTTTCTTGACAAAACGACGTCGTTTGTTACAATTTGAAAACAACGTCTTTTAGGGTTAATGAGAAATTAACGAACGTCCATTAACTGAGATAATGTCATCTCTAATTTGGCTTAGTCAACAAAATAATGATATTAATTTGGCTTGGTCAAACATAGTTGAAGTTTAATTTGGCTTTCGTGATAGTTCAAGGTTATTTTGGCGTTTTCGGGTAACTTCACAAGGCAATTTTCCCCTTTTAAATTTGTACTTAAGTTATTACCTTGAATTTAATCCATGGATATCTTTTTGTGGGAAATTCTCAAAAATAGTACAAACAGTTATGTTTATTCCAAAAATACCATGCACTCCCAAAATTTCTAAAAATACTACAAAAATGTTTGTGTTCCAAAAATACTACAAACTTTAAATAGCCTTTAAATTTATGATTCAAATCCAAAAACCCCAAAACCAAACTTTACCCCCTTAAAAACTAAACCCTAAACTCTATTTAGTGAATCCAAATTCTTAAAAATCATTTTTAATGTTTGTGGTATTTTTGGAACATTTGAGAATGTGTGGTATTTTTGTAACTTTTGGGAGTGTGTGGTATTTTTGAAATTGAACTTCTTTTGATGGTGTTTGAAGAAAATTCTTCTTTGTTATATACAAGTTGTATAATACATCATGTGAAATATCGTGATATATGTATATGTATTCTATTTATTTATTTAGTTACATTTATCATTTTTCTTTCTTATTTTCATTATTATGATATTGTTTATTTTATTCCTTTTCGTTAGTTATAAAATTGAAACCTAGTTCATGTATTACGATAGGTCGTCAACACAAAATATCTCCTATATATTAAAAGAAAAGACTTCTTAAAAAGAAATCTTAAATTTGTAATAAATTATATGATATGTCATTAGTAATTTAAATATAAACACATTATCTAAATTAAAAATATTTACTAAGATTTTTTTCTCCTTTTATTTAGGAAATTCGTTTTAATGTTATTTTACTTTACAAAATTTATTTTTAGATTAATTTATGAAAAATATGTTCTAAGACTATAAATATAATATATAAAATTATAAAATTTTAAATAAATAATTTAAAATGTATTAATATTTAAATAATATAAAACTATTTATATTAAATTTGAAATATGCATATAAAGTTTATATTATTATTATTTGTATCTTAATTAATAAACTAATGTAACATATATTTTAACATATCTATATATACTATATAAAAATATGTTATTACGTTTTATGTTATATAATTATATATTTTCTACAAAATCATCACATTTTTACTTTTTATTTACATAAATATAGTCAAAAAATTGTATAATAATTATTTTAAAAACTATATAATAATATATAAAATTAAATCATACTTTATATTTTATAACATATTTTCGCGCATAGCGCAAAATATCATCTAGTATAATGTTATTTCGGCTTTGTTTTAAAAGTTGAGTTTTTTTTTTTTCATTTTCCCCTTATTAATATACACACTTTGCCCAAATAGCTATTAATTTCTCTTTTTTAATTTATCATGAACTTGTGTCACTCTATGAATCTAATGACCTAAACAAACTCAATCGATCGTTTATCTTAAATTAAGAACAAATGACCAGCCCAATTTAAATTTAAATATACATAAAGCCTGGCCCATATCTTCTCTTTGCCCGGAGCTCAAGAAACAGTCTCTTGCTTTTCTCTTTGTTCGTCTCCTACTTCTTCTTCATCTTCTACTTCTTGTCTCGATTTGATTACGTTTCACTAGTAAGGTACGTTCCCTATCCTTAACGAAGCTCTACTATCGTTAATTAAGCTTGTTAACGAAGATGAGGGTTTAGGGTGTTATACAGACACAAATGTATCTCGAGCTAGATCTAATTTGATTTTTTTTTTCTAGAGAAAAGGTCTTAGAGTGACATATAATTTTAATTTTACTTAATTATGATCAGCTTTATGTATAACCTCTCCAACATTCGATGAGTATTTGTAATTTATACTTTGAATTGGGGGTTTGATTTTCCACGATTCTGTAGGGTTTGCAAAATGAAGCTTGATACAAGTGGATTCGAAACATCCATGCCTATGATTGGATTTGGCTCGAGCAACGATATGCTTGATGGATTTTCTTCTGTGCCCTCGTTTGATTTACCCCGAACAACAGATGTGAGTTTTTTTTTTTTTTTCCTTGATTCAAAGCAGTGTAGGTGAATTTTTCCTTGTTGTTGTCATTTGATTACGAACTGGTTTTATCTTTGGGTTTTTCAGTTCGATGGATTTCAGAAAGAAGCTGTACAGATGGTGAAGCCTGCCAAAGGAACAACCACACTCGCTTTTATCTTCAAAGAAGGTGTTATGGTTGCTGCTGATTCTAGGGCAAGCATGGGAGGATATATCTGTATGTTCTCTTTTATCTTTTTAAACTTTTAGTTGTTTGCTTTTTATTGCTGTTGACTTTACCAGAAACACAATTACAATGGAGATTAAGTTCTTAGTTCTGTGTGGAGAGTGTCAAACAAATGATTATGAACAGTGGAGGAATGGAAGCGTTTTTGTGATTGCTGGCCTGCTGATGTTTAAATATCTGTTTTCAACATACAGCCTCACAATCTGTGAAGAAGATTATTGAAATCAATCCTTATATGCTCGGTACAATGGCTGGAGGTGCTGCTGACTGCCAATTCTGGCACAGAAATCTTGGTATTAAGGTACATACCTCTATTCTCTCTTTCTGATTGATGCTTGGATCTGTGATTTATCTACCTTTCCACGGCTATCAGATGACTT
Organism: Iberis pinnata; assembly: GCA_900406425.1. Lineage (NCBI taxonomy): Eukaryota > Viridiplantae > Streptophyta > Magnoliopsida > Brassicales > Brassicaceae > Iberis > Iberis pinnata. Next base: position 8,615 of record OVBE01003862.1, on the reverse strand, counting down.
TTTGTTCAAAAGTAAGATTCATCTGCCATGTCAAAGAATGTAATTCGTATATCCATCTATATTGAAGAATAAGAAAGGTTTTTGTTGTGTTATGGTGACTCTAAAATCATACCAGCATCGTTGGTTCTGTGCATATACTTTCTGCCGTGCAGTCAGCTATTTCTGTAGCAATATACATCAGTTACGTTTGCTGTACTAGGATACGTAATAGCAAAAGAATTGGATAGATGAACTGTAAAAGCTTGTAAGGGATTAGAGCGGGTCTTTGTAGCTCTAGTGTCTAAATTTTTTGCATGTTAATATCATTGTTTATTTGTACTTATTGCCAAGTTTTTTATTTGTCGAAACTATGGCTAATCTCTTGATATTTCTATCTATTAAAGTGCCGTCTACATGAGCTGGCAAACAAGAGGAGAATCTCTGTTTCAGGAGCTTCAAAACTTCTCGCAAACATGCTCTACTCATACCGTGGAATGGGACTTTCTGTAGGCACGATGATTGCTGGATGGGATGAAACCGTCAGTAAAACCATTTTTACATCTTTGATACTCCTTTGCTTTGTGCTCAAATGAAAACTTTGAGATTATAACACATTACCTTTTGTAAATAGGGTCCTGGACTGTATTATGTTGACAATGAAGGAGGACGGCTCAAGGGAGACAGGTTTTCAGTCGGTTCTGGTTCACCATACGCTTACGGTGTACTCGACAGCGGGTAAATGATTGCCCGAACAATATCTTCATCTCTTATGTCCCAGTCCCAAAAGCTAATGACGATAATTAGGCAACTGGTAGATGCTTATGATGTTGCTAACATCTTTCTCTTGTATCACTAGGTACAAATTCGATATGTCTGTTGAAGAAGCTTCCGAATTAGCAAGGAGATCAATCTACCATGCAACATTCCGTGATGGAGCCAGTGGTGGAGTAGCTAGCGGTTAGTAGTCAATGTCCAAATATGATACCTACCATTTCAAGATTCCGTTTTTTGGCTTAACCTAATAAGACTCTGTCTCTTCTCATATGATCAGTGTACCATGTCGGTCCTAAGGGATGGACGAAACTGTCAGGAGATGATGTTGGGGAGCTACACTATCACTACTACCCTGTGGTGCCAGCCACCGCGGAACAAGTCATGGAGGAGGCGGCCGCAGAGTAAGAGAACCTTAGCTTTAATTTTGTAATCATTTACTCTCATTTCTGTTTAGCTTAAACTTTGGCATTCACTCCATTATAAATTCCCTTTTTCTTCTGAAAAAATACATACCTTCATGCTTTTATTCACTCTTCACTTTGCGTTCCAACCATTAATATAGGAATGTTTGATTGTTACTGCACAATTGGTTAGTTAGAGATTGTTTGTGTGCAATTATGTTACGTTAGGTAATCGTATTTTTAAGAAATGTAGGCTGAAAATATGAAGCTATGGACGTCACTTTATATGTAAAAACCCAACTTTAATTCTTTACATCTGATTTGGTGGTCTCATTTTCAATCAAAATCATCCGGTGTCTAATCTTCATGGTTGTAATGGGGTAGGGGTGGGCAAAAATCCAACTGAGTTGAAAAATGAATGAATATTCAAAATATCTTAACACTTAACATTAATCATAAAAGATCGATATCCAAAACATGTTATAAATTCATTCCGGACATTACTCAACAATTTCTACTTTTAACGTTAGAGCTCTAATTTCCAAAATTATTCAGTATAAAATAGGAGAAAATCATTTATATCACAAACTTTTAAATTTGTGTCATTTAGACCCCGATTGGAAATTCATATAGCAAAGTAGAAGCAGCATAAAATATTGGTAGAACAGAATGTGATAGACATAATTTACTGATTGGTAGAACAGAATGTGATTATATAAAAAATTGCATTTAACTATTTAAAAATATTTATTTTAAAATATTATATATAGTAAATATATTAAATAATTTGATATATTTTATATCATAAATTATTTTTAAACATAAATTATTATCTTATAATNTAAAATAGAAAAATAAATTAACAGTAAGTAGTAATATTAAAATTAATATATATATATATATTAATGCTTAAATATTTATTCAAAATAAATAATATAAAATTATTACAATAAGTTTTNNNTACAATAAGTTTTATTATAATAAAAATAAAAAAACAATTTTATATAATTTTATTTCATAAATTTTTCCATATATAATTATTTATCTTAAAATTTTATAAAACGAAACAAAAAAATTTATAATAAATAGTAATTTAAAATATATTTCCGAAATATGAATTTAAGATTAAAATAATATGATTTTATTATGGTATTTAAATAATTATTTTATAAATTTTAAAATATAATAAAAAATAATTTTAAGTAGTAATTTATAATGAATATAAAACTATTTTTGAGGTTTTTAACAGATAAAATAATTTTAAATTTTGATTTTAATAGTTTTATAATATTTTAATGCTCAATGCTCTAGGAAATGGTCCTTTTGAAAGCATAGAGGTGAAGAACATTTAGGAGCATTAGCATATGCTAAATGCTCACCTAAATGCTTTTTTAATTACATGTAATTGGATTAGCATGGAGCATAATACTCTCCTCTATGCTCTACCAATCAAAACCTTAACCAAGAGTTTTTAAGTTAGCCATTTATTTAATATCACAATTTTTCATTGAATACCATTTAAAACATTAATTTTGCAAATTTATACATGACATTAGTCAACAGTTAAATACTATAATTAACATATTTTTATTCTAATTTTTACTATGTATAATTGTGATTTACATAACTGAATCATATGTTCAAATCTACGTTTGATTATTAATAAATTATATATTTTTAAAAAGTTATTAAAAAATCTAAAAGTTTTTTTGTTAACCAAAATTAGACGGTTAACCAAAATTTGAAAACTGAACAAAAGTACAAAGTCTTTCATTTTCATTTGATATAAAATATATAATAAACAATTGGTATATAGTTAGTTTTTTTCCTATTCTTTTTGGAATAAATTGAAAATCCTAAAATAATTTAGCACATGTCACATTGTGAGTTAAATGTGACACTACTCACAATTTAGTGAGTTATATTCCTTATGTTTCAAGATGGTTGTAGTTTAAAGTTAATGCACACCAATTAAGAAACTACAAAATTTCATGCAATTTTTCTTGTTTAGATAAAAATATTATTACTTAAAACCAATTCAACCAATAATATAACATTATGCAGAATATGCAAAGTCACATACAACAAATACAATTACTCCCTCTGTTCCAAAATATATAATGTTTTAGAGAATTATTTATGTTCAAAAATATAAGATGTTTTCGTATTTCTATGCAGATTTTAAAGCTATTAAATAGATCACATCCAATGATAAAATGTTAGCTTTTTATTGATTGGTCAAATATTTTTAATGTATAATATATAAAATATTTTTAATGAAAAAACAACATTCTTTTATATGCGCGTTTTTAACCAAAACATCATATATTTTGGAACGGAAGGAGTATTTTGCATGGATAAATGTGAAGAACCATCTTTCGAAAACAAAATTTTTTTCTCTAAAACTACAATATTTTGGAAATAGAAGAGGGAATATTAATGTTTGGTGGAAAGGAAGTACTCCCTCTGTCCCATTATATAAGACCTTTTAACTAAAAGCGCGTAGATTAAGAAACTTGTTTTTTATTTAAAATATTTATACATTAAAAGCACTTCAACCAATCAATAAAAAGCTACTATTTTTTCATTGGTTATAGAGTATTTAATAGTTTTTAAATTTGTCTAGAAATATGAAAACATCTTATATTTTGGAACAAATAAAAGTCTCTAAAACATCTTATATTATGGGACGGAGGGAGTATATAAAAGTATAAACGGCCTTTTAATTACAAATTTAAANAGTTTTTAAATTTGCCTAGAAATATGAAAACATCTTATATTTTGGAACAAATAAAAATATCTAAAATATCTAATATTATGGGACGGAGGGAGTATTATTTAAGTGTAGCAAAATATGTTTTTAAAAAAACTTTGGAAATGAGTGAAAAAAAAATGAGTAAGCGAGAGTGGGAAAGAGTGAGTGAAAGAGAAATGATNATATATATATATATATATATATATATATATATATATATATTTTGGTGCATTTTGGCATTCAAAGTCTCCATTGAAAGGATTTAGCATGCAAAATGAAAAATCTGGTGCTCAATTTCGACGATGGCAAGAAATTGGCTGCATTATTCAAGGAAGAAGTTAAGCATGCTTTCTTTCAAACTTCATGTCTCCATCTTTTAAAATTAATGCCACTAATTACTACTCCATCGGTTCCATTATACTACCTCCGTTCCTAAAAGGAAGATGTTTTAGAATTTAGTTTTGTTTCTAAAAGGATGATGTTTTAGGTGTAAACACTTTAAGAGTAAGGCATAAAGTAAAGAAAAAAATGCTTTCCTTAATCTACTTAAAAGCTCCAAAACATCCTCCTTTTAGGAACGGAGGGAGTAGGTTGTTTTAGTCAAAAAGTTTTGTTGCATTTTATTAAATATTTTTTCAATTTCAATGTAAAATTTATATTTTATCAAAGTAAAAATAACTTTTCAATATTCTGCAAGATATTATTCGATTGATTAAACTATTCTTTTATTATTAATTAAATAATTTTCTAATAAAAACAAAAATCATTAATTTTATTAATTTATGTGTTTTTAATCAAAAAATCTTATAAAATAGAACAAATATAGTATTTTGTTGGAATAAATTTCACATTAAAAGGAAGAAGAAGCTAATATCATACTCCCTCCGTTCCTGAAAGGATGATGTTTTAAAATTTAGTTTTGTTTCTAAAAGGATGATGTTTTAGAGGAAAACACTTCAAAAGGAAGGCATAAAGTAAAGTAAAAGTTGATTTCCTTAATCTACGTAAAACCTCTAAAACATCCTTCTTTCAGAAACGGAGGTAGTATTGTATTGAATATATGATGTTCAATTTCATTCTATAAATAACGTCTTCAAGGGCTACTAATAAATCATCAGCATCACTTCGTAGTTAAAAAACACAGAGATTAAACAACTAATATCCCAGCAAATGGCGATTCGAGATCTCAAATTCACCAAATTCAAGGTTTAATTAATTTGAGAGCTAAATTAGTTAATAAACAAAGAGCCACGAAATCCGTGAGATGTTATATAATTTACAATGAATAAGACAACCTAGTACAAGTGTAAAGTAAAATAAAATAACATAGTACTACTGTTAACGAGGCACATGTCATAATTTTTCAGATCTAGTCTATAAAATACAATTTAATCACGTAGAAGCAGCATAGCCGGTCATGAAATTTTAAAATTTTGTAAAGATCGAAATCTACAGTGGAAAAATAGGAAAAAATTGTACAATTTTTCAAAAAAATGCCACTTTCTTAACTAAAACTTTTAAATTGAAAAAAGATCGCAAGCGCATGTTTATTTTGCTTGGGCTCAGGACCGACTCTGGAAGCAGGTAAAAACGTAGTTTGTAGTAAAGCTCGTGTCTGTGTGAATTAAATAATACTCTCTTTGTATCAAAATAATTGATGTTTAAGGTTTTTGCACACTGTTTAATAAAACACAAAACATCATTTAATTTATCTAATTTTTATAAAAATCACATTAATTATAGCCAATCTAGCCAATCAAAAATGGTTCTGCAAAATATTAATGACAAATAGCTTTAAAGTTTTGCATAGAAACGCGAAAATATCAAATAGTTTGAAACAAACAAATTTCTCTAAAACATCAATTATATTGATATAGAGGGAGTATTCAACTTCATTTTACAAATAAAGTCTTCAAGGGTCACTTATCCAACATATTTTCCAACATTCAAGACTAGACAAGCTACCGTATCTGACTTTTTCAAGACTACCTTCTATAAACTATTAAACAATGTACGTTAAAAGATACCTAGTCCAACAATGTCTAACTTTGCTCTTCTCATACGTATTCTCAAATATGTAAAAGGAAACATCTCAATACACATTGATTTCAACATACAAACAGATTGTACTTTGCATGCCTATAATGACAATGACTGGCTAGTTGCAAGTTCACGATACGATCACCAGGGGACTACTGCATTTATCTTGGGAACAACATCATAATCTGGTCATTATGCAAAAAACATATAGATGCAAGAAGTTTTCCTGAAGCAAAATATCGTTTTTTTTGTTTGGTAAATTAACAAAAATTACGTGGTTGTGCCTTAATTAAAAAGCTCAAGATCTTATTACCAGCAATCCCTCAACTCTACTACGACAATCTATTATCATTATATCTTACAATTAATCCGACATTACACATTCGTACCAAACACTTTAAGCTTGATCATCACTACATTTGTGAAAGGTTGCGATAGGTTTCACAACGACAAATCATTCGCTCACATCTTCATCAAATTCTTGCCACACGGACCAGATATTTCGTTGAGATACAAACTTGGTGTGGATGTCCTTCCACGCCAAATTTATATAAGAACTAAACATCATATAAGAGAATGTGTGGATCACATGTGACCAAGCCCAATCCATCTAAGCCGACAACATGTAACAAGAGCAACGCGCCAACAACAATACGAAACAAAAGTTGCTGCAAGTGAACAGTAAAAACAAAAGTAGAGCCACCAAGAAAAGCAGAGCAGGAACATGTACGGAAGATCAAATAAGGACCTCCAATCAATTTATTCTTTTTGGATCTCTTGGAAAATAAGCTAAGATGATACCAAGTGTCAAGCAATGATATGTAATACATGTGGTAGCTTTTGGAAATATTTTTTCTATAAAATGTAAATATTTCATTTATGAACTAGAAGAATATGTGATATTTTTGGAATACATTCACTTTTATGGTATTTTTAAGATTGCCCCGGTAATTATTTTGGTGGAATAAATTTCACATTAGAAAAACAAGGAGAAGCTAATGTCATATATTGTATTGAATGATCTTCAAATTCATTCTATTAATAACGTCTTCAAAGGCTACTATTCAATCATCAGCATCACTTCGTAGTTAAGAAACACAGAGAATAAACAATTAATATCCCAGCAAATAGCGATTAGAGATCTCAAAATCAAGGTCTAATTAATCTGGGAGCTAAATTAGTTAAAAAACAAAGAGCCACGAAATACGTGAGATATACTTTAATAATGAATTCGATAACATATTACAAGTGACAAAAGAAAAGATAACATAGTATAATTTAACCACGAAGTTTGTAGTAAATAATAATTGTTTAAATTACAATATAAACCTCGTGTCTGTTTGAATTGAAAAGTATTCAAATCCATTTTATAAATAAAGTCTTCAAGGTTCACTAATAAATCATCAAGCATTACATCCAAGTGTAAAAAAAAAAAAACAGATTAAAAAGTCACAAAAATGGCTATCTTGATCTATCTTTCTTGGTTTTTGTTGATTGCCCTTTTCTCCATTATCTTTCTAAAAAAGAATAGAAACCCTAATGCGAATCTACGACTTCCTCCGGGGCCTCGTGGTCTTCCGATCATCGGAATCTTGCACCAGCTCAAAGGAGTACCTCACAGATGGTTTCATCAACTCTCAGTCAAATACGGACCTGTGATGGTTCTTCCTCTAGGGCTTAGTCCTGTGGTTTTGATCTCTTCAAGCGAAGCAGCTGAAGAAGTGATCAAACACAAAGATCTTGAGACATGTACACGACCAAAGCTTGTCGGGCTAGGTAAACTCTCTTATAACCATAAAGACATCACTTTTTCGCAATACACTGATTCTTGGAAAGAGAATCGTAAAGTCACAGTCATGGAGCTTTTAAACTTTAAAAAGATTCAAACTTTCAAGTTCATAAGAGAGGAAGAGATCGATTACATGGTGAAGAAGATATCAGAATCGGCTTTGAAACAATCTCCTGTGGATATAAGCAAGACCATGTTCTGTCTTTCTGCTAGGATCTTATGTAGATCAGCTTTAGGACAGAACTTACGAACGAACAAGGTGTTCAACGAGGAGAGAGTGGAAGAGCTTGTAACCGAGGGGTCGGTAGCATTAGGTTGTTTCTGTTTCTCTGATTTCTTTCCAGGTAGGTTAGGTAAGTTTGCAGATTGGTTGCTCCAAACAAACAAGGGGTTAGAGAAAGTGTTTAAGGAGCTTGATGAGTTTTACCAACATGTGATTGATGATCACTTGAAGTCATCAACAGATGGTCGGGAAAACACGGATCCTCCGGCAGATATCGTCGCCGGTTTGTTGGATATGGTTGATAAACATGGAGATGGCAAACGTAACTTGGATCAAGTCAAAGGAACACTCATGGTAAAAGCTAGCATCCTTTCTCTTACGTATAACAAAAAGTATATTTTTGTTTTATTACTTTGTTTTTTGTTTTTT
>OVBE01003861.1:0-25620 GCA_900406425.1 Iberis pinnata | reverse complement strand
CGAATGATGCTAGTTCCCCCTTAGACCATGCATGGGCAACATGGTTGGGATGCTTGATGTTGAATCAAGACTTAACAAATAGGTTTATGTCTTAGATTATGTGGGTAAAAGTTTAGAAGAATTTCATATATCTTTCAAGGATGATTACATGAGTATTTATAAGATGAATACAAGGTTAAAACACTAATTACATGGATTTAACCTAATGGGCCACGAGCTGGACGGCCTAGCTCGTCAGGTCGGTCCATCTAAGTCTTATCTTCCTGGGCTTTTTCTCCTCATCACTTCGGCGTCCAGCTGGGCCGTGAGTCGAAATGGGCTTTCAGGACAGGTGCTAAACCTGGTATCAACAGTTAGTCCCAGTAAGATAAACGGTGTGCCCCTATTATCCCCTCCATTGGTGCTTAACCATTTTTATATTAAATTTAATATTTAAGAAATTTTGGGTTAGTATTAAAAAATTTTGGCTTCCAATGGTTAAGATACTCTTGATTCTTAAAAAAAATTATTTTTTTACATTTCATTTAACAAATTATATTTTAAATTTTATTTAACATTTAGATTAAAAAAATTTAGAATCTTAAATTTTTTTTAATTTTTTAAACATTATATTTTACATATCACAAATAATAATTAAGGATAACATGTACATGAAATGCATTGCATACAAGAAAATATGGAACCAAACCAACTGGAACCTACAAGAACCGACCTAGAACCGAATCGAATATTAGATAAATATCAATTGAGTATTAGAATTTAGGATCCGAAGAATTGGAACCGAATACCCGACAAATCGGTTTTTGGTTTTTGTTTTTGAAGTTTGGTTTATTCGATTAATTTTCTCTATATAGCTCGGTTCGGTTCGTAAAATCTTTGCTTCAGTTTGGAAAACTCGGTTCGGTTTTTTCATAACCTTATAAAAATTATGAATCTAAAAAAAAGAAAAAAAACACATACTCAATGTTGAAAAAAAAAAAATTAACCCACCATTGGCTGCCCAACACGTGTCTCGAAATGCATTGCATACAAGAAAATATGGAACCAAACCAACCCGGAACCTACAGAACCGACCCAGGACCGAATCGAATATTAGATAAATATCAATTGAGTATTAGAATTTAGGATCCGAAGAATTGGAACCGAATACCCGACAAATCGGTTTTTGTTTTTTGTTTTTGAAATTCGGTTTATTCGATTAATTTTCTCTAAATAGCTCGGTTCAGTTCGTAAAATCTTTGGTTCAGTTTCGAAAACTTGGTTCGGTTTTTTCATAACCTTATAAAAATTATGAATCTAAAAAAAAAAAAAACATTGAAAAAAAAATTGACCCACCATTGGCTGCCCAACACGTGTCTCTAAGCAACACTTAAACAACAAGTGCTTAAAACCCTTCAAGAAGGATTGAAGCTTAGCAATCATATTTACTTTTTTATTATTTTATTTTTTAAATTGTTAAAGATTGCTTAGCGTTGGTGTTAAAGACCACCGATGGAGCTGGTCTAATATTTGAGTGGTGACGTGGCATGAAGGGAAGGCACTCCTAAAAATTTGATGTGGCTAATCTCAGAGGCTTTCATTTGTTCCTTTTATTTAGTATAATGTTGTAATGTTTTATAATCTCTAACTACTTCTCAAAATCGTCTATTTTAATGTAATTTAGTAATGTTTTTTTAATTAAAATTGTAGTCTATTTTATATAATTTTTATTCTATAATAGGCTATATTTTTTTAATTAAAAATGTCGTCTGTTTTTTTATAATTTTTTGTGTTTTTCAGATTAAATGTTGTAACGTTTTTTTATTCTTTGACTACCTCTCAAAATCTTCTATAAAATCTTCAATTTTAAGCCCGAACTAGATCGCATATTGGAAGAGGCGAAACAAGCCCTGTTCAACAGAAGAATAACAAGTACTGTAATAAGACACAACAACAAGCTCAAGGTTCCGACGTACGACAGAAGGGATGATCCGCAAAAGTATTTAACTGTATTCACTAGGGGTGTTCAATGTGGATATCGGTTGGGTGTTTTCGATTTTTTGGTTTTTCGGTTTTTGAAAAATAGCTACCATATTTAAACCATATCTATTTTGGTTCGGTTCGGTTTGGATACCATCGGTTTTCGGTTTATTCGGTTTTTACCAAAAACCATATATATAATTTTATATTTATTTTTAATTTAGTAAAGATGTAAAAGCTCTCATTGATTGGTATATTTGTACATAAAAAATGTGATAACAAGTAAAAAAATTAATTATAATAGTTCCACATTAGTTATAAAGCGATAAAGTAAAAAATACAAACTTCAAAAGTTAAATGATGTCCTTACTTATACATAAAAAGTCATAATGCAAATAAAAAACAACATAAATTATGATAGTTTCACATTAATTATAAAGTGATAAAGAGAAAAAAAAAATCAAAACTTAGGATGATAAAAAAATCCCATAAATTATTGAACTCTCTTATAGTAACCGGCCGAGCCAACTTCACACAAGGAGAGAGAGACGTTGGGCTCTGCCAGTTATTCGTTGAGAACCTTAGCGGAGCGGCTCTTAGCTGGATTTCCAATCTTACGCCAAAATCTATCGGAAGCTTCTAGCAGCTCTCAGCAGTTTCTTAATCTCATAGGTTTTAATAAAGCATTATTTGAGAAGCTATATTTTTGAAAATGTACTTTTTCCAATGATATGCTCAGCATATGGTCCAAGTTCGGTGGCAAGTTTAGTAGCTACTTCTAGATGTTCACAAAACCAACGCATCAGAGTACCTTGTACATGATCGATAAACGCTATGATTGGGTACTCCCTTGGCTATTTAAGAAGACCATTAATTGATCCAGTGATGTTACTTTGTGGTGATGTTATTCATATTCCCTCGAAAATGAGTTATACACCATAACCTAATATATGCATCTTCCAAATATTTGCTCAATTTTGGATTAACACGATGTATCTATTCATGATATTGGTAAACTCGTCCACTCTATATGTGCTAGAAACGTTTTGAACCAAATGGAAACACTGATTCGCTCCAAATTTATTGGTGATGTTTTCTTAAGGTGGAAAACATATTTATCTGTTCGCAGATGAGTACACATTTGCAAAAAAAGATAAGTTGAATAGCAAAGTAAATAACTTTACAGAACAACACAAGAACTATGCAGAATAACTATACTATAATGCTATATAACAAAGCAATCATAGTAATTGTGCGTATTCAAACATTACATATTAACTTTACCAAACAAACTCGTTCATGAAGATAACATTCAACAACCTTACGAAAATAGGTATGCAAAATAAAAATTTTGGAAACTTTACCTAACAAATATTTTTACGGAATCATTATAACAACTCTTCATATAAACTTTTACTTAATAACCGTAACTTTTTCAAATAAGTATACTAAAAAACTTTTACCAAAATATGTACAAACTAAGTAATCATAATAATTGCGCGTATGCAAATTTTACATATTAATTTTACCAAACAAATTTGATTACGAAAACACATTCAACCACCTTGTGAAAATAGTTATGCAATTTTTTTTAAACTATACCTAACATATATTTTTATAGAATCAATATAACGACTCTACATATGAACTCTGCTGAATAAATGTAACTTTCCTAAATAAGTATACGAAACAACTTTTACCAAAATATGTACAATAACTATACACAAGAACTAAATTTCAAAAATAATTTTTCCAAGAAACTGTACTTAATAAATACGCATCCATATCAATATAAAAACCACTACAAAATAACGTTTCATTACAAATTTACAACAAAAACTTTACTAAATAACTATGCATAAAAATATGTGAAATAACTATACATATTAACTCTACTAAACAAATCTGGAACTCAAAAAATAATTTAACTATGCATAATAACTTTACTAATTAATTATGCATACAAAAAATATTTTATAATCATATCTTGTTCAAATATTTAAAGGGTTTCTATGTCAAATTTTTTGAAAGAGGGAGCATGGCGTCGGGTCTTAATGACGCTCTTGTGGTGTTAATACCAAAAGTGGAGAAGCTGGAAAGTATTACTCAATTTGAAAATGGTGTGTGTGAATGGACCGTCTATGACTATACTATGGGATGGAGAGAAGACATAACCGTTTAAACCTCCGAGAGGTTTACGACAAGGTGACCCTTTATCTCCATACTTGTTTGTCTTATGCTTGGAGAGACTTTGTCATATGATTAACACATCGATACACCAAAAGAAATGGAAACCGATATGTATCTCTCGGGGTGGACCAGCATTATCTCATGTGTGTTTTGCTGACGATATCATCTTATTCGCGGAGGCATCAGTTGAACAAGTGGGAGTGATACGGGAATTTTTAGAAACTTTTTGCGCTGCTTCGGGACAGAAAGTCAGCCTTGATAAATCAAAAATCTTCTTTTCGAATAATGTATCTCGGGAAGATGAAAGGTTAATAAGTCAGGCAAGTGGTATACAAGTTACTCGAGATTTAGGGAAGTATTTGGGTTTACCATTTTTACACAAAGATATAAATAAAGAAACGTTTGGACAGGTTGTTGAAAGAGTTTCATCGAGATTAACGGGTTGGAAAGGAAAAGTTTTGAGCTTTGCAGGCAGAGTCACACTAGCTAAATCCGTGTTATCGACAATCCCAGTACATACAATGAGTACATTGGTCTTACCAACGTCAACACTAGGGATGTTGGATAGAATTACCTGTAATTTTATATGGGGGAGCACACAAGAGGTGAAGAAGCAACATCTATTAGCTTGGAGTTGGGTGTGTACATCGAAGAGAGATGGGGGCCTCGGTATTCGAAAAGCCAGAGATATGAACGTTGCTCTCATTTCGAAGATTGGCTGGAGACTGGTTAAGGGTTGTGATGGCTTATGGGCTCAGGTTTTACGAGCTAAATACAAGGTATATGGGTTACATGAGACATTGTGGACTACCTCTAAGGGCTGGTGGTCTAGTATCTGGCGAGGTGTTGTCTCAGGCTTGCGTTTAGTGGTGTTACCGAATGTATCATGGGTGATTGGAGATGGGCGTATGATCAGATTTTGGGTTGATTGGTGGCTGAGTTATGAGCCTTTATGCAACATGCTTCGTGATGAGCTTCCACCAAGCTATGAAGCATTACGAGTCCGTGATCTATGGAGTGAAGGAACGGGCTGGAAGTTGAATCAAATCGCACAGTGGGTAGATGAACCTATTACTCTATATATATTCGCGCCTATGTTGTTGATTGTGTCACTGGCGTGTCCGATCGCCTATCTTGGTATGCGACACCGAATGGGATATTCACGGTTCGCTCAGCACATGAGCTGTTGAAAAAGAATAACAGCCCTGGTCAAAATATGCAGAGATTGTTTTCACGTATCTACATAGTGGTTTCCATTGAGCGAGCTAAATGTTTTATATGGTTAGTAGCTAATCAATGTATTATGGTTAATTCAGAGCGCTTTCAAAGAAGATTGAGCACAACATCAACGTGTAGCATATGTAATGGTGGAGAAGAGACGATTACACATGTGCTTAGGGACTGTCCTTTTATTGAAGGAATATGGCGACGTGTGGTACTAATAGGTAAAGCTCAACAATTTTTCCAGGATCCTATATTAACGTGGCTATTCTCAAATCTAGGGGATCAGACTTTGGTGCATGGTGTTCCTTGGGCTTCGTTATTCACGATGGCGATATCGTGGAGTTGGAAATGGAGATGTGGTCGGGTATTTGGTGAGATAGCTCGTTGTAGAGACCGGACAAGGTTTGTAGTTGATGTTGCAAAAGAAGTTTTTCGGGCACATGAAGTACCTAATCTGAGTAAGAGTAATGGGCATAGAGAAATAAGATGGATTTGATGGTCTCTTATGTCGGCTGGGTGGTGTAAGTTGAATACCGATGGGGTGTCGAGAGGTAATCCGGGAATGGCAACAGCTGGTGGTGTGGTTCGAGACGAGCTCAGACAATGGAAGGTCGGTTTTGCGTTAAATATTGGACGATGCTCAGCTCCTATGGCGGAGTTATGGGATGTTTATTATGGTTTGTATGTTGCATGGGAGCAGGGGATACGTCGATTGGAAGTGGAGATTGATTCGGTTATGGTGGTGGACTTTTTCCGACAAGGTATTGAGGATTCTCATCCTTTGTCGTTCCTAGTACGTTTGTGCTATGGCTTTCTAATGAAGGACTGGACGGTCTAATTTCCGCATGTGTATAGAGAAGCAAATCGACTCGCTGTTAGTTTGGCGAATCTTGCGTTCTCTTTACCGTTAGGTTTTCATCGCTTGGGTGATTTCCCTGTATTAGTCAATTCGATTTTTGTTTATGATTTGAACGACTTTGTTAGCCATAGACTACTTGTTGTATAATTTTTTCTTATTTATTTGATTTGGTCGGAGAGGTTTTCTCTTCGTCCACCGACCAAAAAAAAACATAATAAAATTTTAAATAAATAATTTTAAATGTTTCAATATTTAAATAATATAATCTATTTATATTAAATTTGAAATATGATTATAAGTTTATATTATTAAATATATGTATCTTAATTAATAAACCAATCTAACATATATTTTAAAATATCTATATATACTATATAAAAAGTAAAAATAATATATTTATTATGTTTTATGTTAAATAATTAGATATTTTCTACAAAATCATCACATTTTTACATCACATTTTTACTTCGTATTTATATAAATATAGTCCACGAATCCTATAATTATTATTTAAAAAATAATATAATAATACATAAAATTTAAGTCATATTTTATATTTTATAACATATTTCCGTGCATAAAGTGAGATATCATCTAGTTTGTATTGAAAACCAATGGTATTGCATGTAAATTTCTACAAAATAAAATTTTTTCTCATGGTAATGCTTCCCATTAATTTTTGTATTAGCTTTTTGTATTAGCTTTTTCTTTTGGCACAAAATATATTTACTTAATTTCCTTAAACTCCACATCACAATAACTCAAAACTCCTCCTATAAATGGAATTAATATATGGTGACACAAAAAGAAGAAGGAATTAACATATAGTTAGATACCCATATAACTTATTCGTCACTTTAGGTTACAATATCAAACCCTAATTATTCTCCTTTCTCTCCCCCCTCACTTTGATTGCTCTAGACGATTTGGGTTTTGTGGTTTTGTTTTGATTTCATCTCCGATTCTTCTAAGACCTATATTTTGTTCAGGGTTGTGTAAGTGTTAATTTGATGTGATTGTGACTGTTGGGTCTTGGTTAGCACCCACTTCAAGACCCACCGAAAGCCTAGTCTTTTGAATACATTTAGAGTCGAGCGAGCGTCACCCGATTGAAAAACGCGCAAGTCATACGCTATGATCATAACGAGACCTTCCAAACAGTGTCTCAATGACTATAAAAAGGACTTAGTCCCATTTTAGAAAGGGTGACCAAAATTAGAAGGAGAAAACTAAGTTTTCTGATCATTGAAAACATCGTGAACACTGTAGAAGGAAAAGCTAATCATTGATGACCATAAGTTGATAAAGAAGTTCTCCTCGTCTACTCTCATCAACGACCAGAAGTTTCAAGAGTTTATCCTCGTCTACTCTCATCGACGACCATGAGTTGATCAAGAAGTTATCCTCGTCAACTATCATCGACGACCATAAGTTGATCAAAAAGTTCTCCTCATCCTATTCGTTACTCTCATAGACGACCAAAAAACTAGGAAAGAAACCTTTGACCATACATATCGACGACCAGTTACTTCAAGAAGTGAATTTTTTAACATCATCTTGGTGGCGAGGGAAGTCCAAAGGATAGATCTCGATTATATTCATCTTCGACCACCAGAGAATTGAGTGGAAATCCTCGTCTACACCATATTGACGACCACCCAAAATAGACGACAAAACATCTCTCCTAAACTCTCTCAAACGACTGGAAGAAATCGACGAAGCAATGCAGATAATTGAGAAGCATCACCACCCCTAGAAGATCACCAACTAACTGACCTTCAAGATCAAGCTTAGCAATAGACTTGCAGTGCTGGTTCAGCACTGACAATGCATTCTAAAAGTGGTTCTAAAGATTTAGTTAGTGTTGGAACTCATTTTTGACAAAATGGTTTTTTTTCAAAATTGAAATAAATTTGAATGAGAAATTAGGCACCTAAGTGAGCTGAACTAGCTGAAAAGACTAGCTAGCTCAATTAAGTGAGTAAAAGGTGATGCATTGAGATATTTGGAATATTCCTAATATATTTATTTTTATTTTTCTTATATATTTTAGTAGTTATCTTTATTCATTTGATATTATCTTTATTAGTTTTTAATAGTTTTTAGGGTTTTATGGTTTTATTATAAATAACGTCTTAAGCCTATTGTATTAGGAGACTTAATGATTTAATAAAAAGAATGTTTGTTCAAAAGATGTTTTTATTACCATTGTGAAGAGTATTCACAAACCCGAAAGAGGTTTGTTTATAAACCATTGTGAAGAGTATTCACAAACTCTAGTTTCCGGGTATTCTCGTATCTCTAGTTTTATTCTTAGTTTCAGCTCCATCATTTGGTATCAGAGCTGCGTTTCTTTGATTTTTTAATCAAAGAGCGATTTTGGATGTCATGTTGATAAGTAGTTGCTCTACTTTCAAGGACGAAAGACCAGATGAACAACTAAATGAATGGTCACAGCTTCGTCGAGAACTTCGTGCTAGGTCTCGTGCTATGCAAGAGAAACTCCAAGTTACAATCCAAAAACCCATTATGTGACTCCAAACCTGCAACATTGTAAAATGAAAGACGATATAGTTAGTAAACAATCTCTGATGTTTATGAAAACGATGTCGATGTAATTGATTTATGTGTAAAATCTGTGCAAAATTGGATAGGTGCAAAATCGTGTATGTACAAAATTCGTGCAAAATCAGTTATGTGCAGAATCTGTACAAAATCTGATATCTGCAAAATCGGATATGTGCGAAATTTGTGCAAAATTAGATCTATGCAAAATCCGTAGAAGATTCTGTCTGTGCAAATCAAGAGCAAAGGAAGAAGATTTATCTAGGGAGAATCCTATTAAAGATTCGAGGACGAATATTTCTTGGCCGGCGAGACCTGATGCAGCGAGATATTTTGAATATTCCATATATTCTTAATATATTTATTGTTATTTATCTTATATATTTTAGTAGTTAGCTTAATTCATTTGATATTATCTTTATTAGTTTTTAATAGTTTTTGGGTTTTATGATTTTTATTATAAATAGCCTCGTAGGCCTATTGTATTAAGAGACTTGATGATTTAATAAAAAGAACTTTTGTTCAACATAGGTTTTTATAACCATTGTGAAGAGTGTTCACAAACCCTAAAGAATTTTATTTGTAAATCACTGTGAAGAGTATTCACAAACTCTAGTTTTCCGGGTATTCTCGGATCTCTAGTTTTTTTCTTAGCTTCCGCTTCATTAAAAGGGCAGCTCAACTAAGCTAAATGAGTTTAATGATTACTAACCTAGTTGGGTGGACTGGTCAGGTAGCACTCAAGCTTAGTGAACTAAAGAGTAAAGTAGCTTACACGTGAAATGTCACCAAGCGAACAGTTGCAACCGTTGGATGAAAAGGCACCAACTAAAAATGTGCAACGAAGGGGTGTGTTTTTTCACCAAAGATCACATCCTGTCATGTGAAAAGGTGCCTTGATCAAAGATCACATCCTTTCACATGATGCTTCTCTTCTTCTGTAAATAAAGCCTCCCTCATTCATTCTTGTTCATCCAATTTTCAATTTGAAATAGAAAAAAAAATGGTTTTCGTTTCTTGAAAAGAAAATAATAAATATCACAAAACAAAAAAATTCCTACTTCCGTTGTCTCGAGAGTATTCGCGGAATACTAAGTTATATCATGCTTTGTTAAGAGTATAACTTAACAAAGATATCACAGTTGTATCCTGAGATTTTGAATCGCGGTAAACCGTCTTACTGGAGAAATTTAAGGAATTAAGGAAAGAGTTTCGACTCCACCCCACGTCTTTCTTAATTCATAATGTTTTCTAAATCGATTTTAACCCATTCCGGTTATTCGGTCCCTACAATATGAATTCTTTAAATCTGCTTTTCAGCTACCGCTTTAAATTGGATTTGAGTTTTAAAATTTTCTAAAACATTTTCTTGTTTCACGATTCATTTAACGTTTCTGTGAAAATTTTACTGTTTACTATAAAAACAGATAAATCACTCCAAACACGTACAATGTAAGGATCCTAGGACGGGTCCGAAAAGGTGCGAACCTAGGACGGGTCTAAGAAGGTGCGAACATAGGATGGGTCCAAAAAAGTGCAAACCTAGGACGGGGCCAAAAAGGTGCGAACCTAGGACGGTTCGAAAATGTGCAAACCTAGGACGATTCCGAAACGGTGCAAATCAAGGACGCGGCCGAAAGGATGTGCACCGAGGACGGGTTTGTAAGGGTGCAAATCGAGGACATGTCCGAAAGGGTGCAAACTAAGGACGGGTCCAAAAAGGTGCAAACCAAGGACGGGTTCGAAAGGGTGCAAACCAAGAACGAGTCCGAAAGGGTGTGAACCTAGGACGAGTCTGAAAGGATACGAACCTAGGACAAGTTCAGAAGGGTGTGAACTAGTGACGAGTCTGAAAGTGTGCAAACCAATGACATATCCGAAAGGGTGCGAACCAAGGACGTGTCTGAAAGGGTGCGTAGATGTGTTTGAAGAAGTGTGAGTGAATGCGGGCACGAAGAGGTGAAAGTCTCGTAACATCTTGAAAAGGTACGAGTCAAATACGGCCTCGAAGAGGTGCGAGTGAAATACGATCTCAAAAAGGTGCGATTGGATACCGCACTTTCAAAGAAATGATGAATGCAATGTTGCAAGAATCATGGTTACCCTAGTAAATGTGGGACGAAGCTTTTCTTACTACGAATAATATACTGAATAAAATACTAAATAACCTAAATAACAATACCCATATATATACTTTGGAAAGGTATGGTACCATCATAAAAATACCTCAAAGTGTGGGTGGGGGTGCCTTGCGAAGGTTGCTTCTCAATAAGTAGAGTGCCTTCGAAATTATTTGGAAGATATTCCCTAATGGTAGGGCTAGGAATTCGGATTTCGGATCGGATTCGGATCGGATTATTCGGGTTGGGATAAATAGGAACCGTTTAGGATCCGGGAAAAAACCGGATCAGATCGCTTCGGATATTTTCGGATTCGGATCGGGTTTGAATTTTTATATAAAACCCGAGTTGTACCCGAAAGTTTCGGGTTATATTTGCATCCGGTATAATTCAGGTTTTTCGGGTCCAAAAAATCCGAAAAACCCAATAGAAATCCAGAAAAATCTGAAAATACCTGTACAAACCAGAGACAATTTACATAAAAAAATCAGACATTAAAATATAACATAAGTATCAATCACATACCATGAAAATATATTAAAAAAAAAACATATTCTTCCGCAATCCAAATTCAAGAGAAAAATGCAATGCAATAATGTAGCATCGAAAGCCTTGCTGCCTCCATCAACTTCCATCCAAAACCTGCAATATAAATTTTGATTTATCAATTACTAGATACAAATGATCAAAGACTACAAATCAACACATTCAAAGACTCAAAGTAATATCAAATATCACTTACCAAGTTATCAACTATCAATTCAAGCAAAATAAATTCTGATTTAGACACTCAAATAGAAATACAAAACCTTTTGTCTCAGCCTCAAAGTTCCTTATATGTTGCATTGAGCTTCATACTCATCAAAGAGGTCGGTCAAAACATTTTGAACCGAGTCAAAGAATTCTTTGGATTCAGCATTGTCTTTAAGAAACAAGTTTAAAATCATAACATAATTACACAAAATTAGACACAGTGTATAAACACATGAAATGTTCCACACAGTAAATACATGTTTCATCGTTTGTTTGACTGGATTCATCGGTCTCATACATATATTGATTAATATGCATATGTATATACGTATGTATGTATCTCCTACATTACTAATATGAGATTTTTTAATGTTATTCTTCTTCTGACAAAAATCTGCAACTCCTATATTATGTAAATGTACTTTATTATCGTCTTGTATTCCTAATTTCCTATAACTGTAACCATTTTTATCCAATTCAAATGCTGATTCTACAGAGTGTGATGATGTAGAGCGATGAAATCTAAGATCCAATCTTTTCCCTTCCATCTTTTAACCTCAACTACCAAGATAAATTTACCAATTTTTACACTAAATTGAACCATGTATTATATTAAAAAGGACTAAAAATTCAAAAAACATAAACAAAAACGAAGCTTTATCAAATACTTTCAAGCTAAGCTGCCGAAATTAAGAACACAATTAAGTTTTTTTTATCAAAGATAGATAAAATCATAACACCAAATGTCTCAATAAAAAAACCCCAAACTAAGTTTATATATCATATTAAGGGTAGAGCTTTATAGCGAAATCATGTGCTGGAGATGAAAATCATCATAAACCCAGAAAAGAAAACGTGAAAGTGAAACAATGGAGTGAGAGAGAAACTTGGGGGGTAAAATTTGACAGTGAGAAAGAAGAACTAACCGAGAACTAACCAATTTCGTTTCAATTTGATTCATAGTTTCATACTAACACAAAACCAATCGATTACATAGTGACAGAGTCATACAAAAACAATTTCGTTTCAATTTCAATTTTCACATAATCACACACAAAAAACCATACCCGTGATTGAGTGTAGACACAAAAACGATTTCGTTTTCTTGAAGAAGATGAAGCTGAAGACTGATCTTGAGCTTCCTTAACCCTGCTAAATTTAAATGATTCAAGATTTGCAAATTGCACTTAAGACTTTAAAGGGAAGGAGAAGCTTGATCGTCAAAAATTTAATCGTTAAGAGAAAGTGAATATCCGGCGGAGATATTCGAGAGAAGACAAAAGGTAAGTATATTATTAGGGTTAAAAACATGAAGTCGGGTAATTCGAGTTACCCGAAATTATTTTGGATCGGTTCGGATTTAACCCGAAATCCGAAATATGTGAGAATAGGATCCATTCGGATTTTGTACCATAACCAATTCGGATCGGTTTGGGTTTATTCGGTTCGGATCCGGATCGCAATTTTGGATCCGGATTATTTGCCCAGTCCTACCTAATGGGAAAACCCCAATGCATACAATACGTGTACACTGTGATAGTCAATCAACTATCTCTCGAGCCCAAAATACGTTGTATGATGGCAAATCTTGTCATATAAGACGACGAAATAAGACCATTGGAAACTTGATCTCAACAAGAGTACTCACGATAAATTTTATCAAATCTACCGAAAACCTAGCTGATCCGTTCACTAAAGGTTTTTCAATAGATCAAGTAGAAAAATCATCAAGAGAAATGGGTTTAAAAGCTTATGAACAAAGATGAAGTTTGATGGTAACCCTACCTAACTGACTGAATATCCCAAGAAATAGGTTCAAGGGGACAATAACTTCAAGCTAAATCTAACCAAACACTGTGAGACTAGTTTTTCTACCGAGTTCCCAACTTCAAAATTTTGATGATGAAACAGTGTAATCATGTTAGTGATAAGGATGAGGATGTAGCTTTTAATGATTCCATAACTTTATGAGATGAGTGTTACATAATACTTTTGCAAAAGTTAATGGCAGATCACATAAATGAGTGTGAATAAGCCTATTCTAGGAGAGTGAAGAAAGGCTATCTCCCCAAGTTCACTCATGACACCATGTATGTTCAGGGCCTAAATGAATACAATAGAGAACTTAGTTATGCGAGAAAATAAAACTGTGTTATACATGTGGTCTAGGTTTACATCAAAGTACGAGGGGTTCAAGACATCGCGTTCACTCTCTAGCCGAGTAAATTCAACACGTATTAACTATGACTCGTTCAAGGCTGAAAAATGCTATCAACTCAGATGCAGTGATTTTTCGCAATGCTCTCAAAAAGTCCTTTTTCTAGCTTATTAGGGAATCTAGTCAGTGTATTCTTTCGAGTCTCTCAAGTCATCATATGTTTAGGATTATTTCTGTTCATGTGGGGGGATTGTTGGAACTCATTTTTGACAAAGTGATTAATGTCAAAATTGAAGTAAATTTGAATGAGAAATTAGACAGTTAAGTGAGCTGAACTAGCTGGAAAGACTAGCTAGCTCAGCTAGGTGAGTAAAAGGGCAGCTTAACCAAGCTAAATGAGCTGAATGAGTACTAACCTAGTTGGGTGGACTAGTTAGCTAACACTCAAGCTTAGTGAACTAAGGAGTGAAGTAGCTTACATGTGAATGGTCACCAAGCAAACAGTTGTAATCGTTGGGTGAATGGATACCAATTGAAAAGGTGCAACGAAGGGGTGTGTCTTTTCACCTAAGATCACATCCTTTAATGTGAAAATGTTTCTTGTCCAAAGATGGCATCCTTTCACATGATTCCTCTTTGTTTCCTATAAATAGAACCTCCCTCATTCATTCTTATCCATCCGATTTTCAATTCAAAAACAAAATAAAATGGTTTTTGTTTCTTGAAAAAGATATAATAAAAATCACAAAACAACAAATTCCCTACTTCCATTGTTTCAAGAGTATTCGCAGAATACTAAGTTCAACCGGGCTTTGTTAAGAGTAAAGCTTAACAAAGATATTCATGATTGTATCATGGGATTATGAATCATGGTAAACCGTCTTACTATAGGCGATTTAAATAATTAAAAAAAAGAGTTTCGACTCGAATCCGTGTCTTTCTTAATTCACAACATTTTCTTAATTGGTTTTAACATAGTCATGTTATTCAGTCCCTACAATTAGCACTTTACCAGATGATCTTAGTGTCCATATCTAGTCTTTTCTTACCACTGGAAGCTGTTTCTACATCACTTCTCTCTAAAAGATGGAAGAATCTGTTTGCTTTTGTAATAATTCTTGAGTTTGATGACTTAATCAATTTTGATCCAAATATGAGTGAAAGTGATCAAAAGTATGTCACTGCTATAAGTTTTATAGTATTTGTGGATAGTGTTTTGGCTTTACAAGGGAATAATGCTTAGTTGAATATATTCAACGTTGAGGGGAAATATGTTGTTGATCCTTATCGAGTTTTTGAATGGATATCAAAAGTGTTAGAACGTGGTGTATCTTAAAACACTCCATCCCGGACACTAAATTTGCAGACAGTTGTTCCACGTCCAAATCACTAAGTGATTCAAGTCTATCAGTATGTTTCATATCTTAGCCGTTTTAAGTCATTTCCATGTGAGATTCATTTAATTTGTTAAGCCGTAATTACTTAGAGACTATATGATGCTACAGAACAAAGAGTGATCTTTATTAATATAACCAGGATTCGATACAACTTTTTCAGTTCGCTATAGGCTATTACAAATTTAACAATATATCAATCCTAACAATTATCGTTTGGGTTTCTGTTCAATGGCACATTTTCTTAACTCTTTTGACCTCAAACTGAGCCAGAGACTTCATCCTCACGTTATCAGTGAGCAACCAGTTAAGCAACCATGGCATCATTTTGCGTACGGGGTCACAAACCTTGAGAAGTTCAGCATCACTTGCATGACTAAGGATATAATCATATACAAATATCTTTCTCTTCCTGCTTGTAAAGCCTCTACAACTTTGGGTATGTAAGGCAAGTTTGGACGCATGGATCTCAACTAGAACATCGTCAGCGCTGCCTCTATGTGCTGCAAAGAGATAGGTGAAAGTAAGAAAACAAATCTGCACACTTAAAAATACAAAACTACAATACAACAGAAAACTGCAATATAAAATAAATATGTGATAGAAAAGGAAACTCTGCAACTGAAAAAATAAATATGCGAAAAATAATTGAAAATAGTAAACTGCAATAGAAAACAAATCTACAATAAAAAGATAGAAACAAATATGTAGCAAATAAATAAAACCGCAAACACTTACGAAATCTCTTAGCCATTCATAGTTTGGTGTAGGACATCGTTTCCTAAGTAAACTTATCTCCTTGAAGAATAAACTTATGAATTGGAACTTCCAATTGGTTGTTCCATGTAATTAGAAGAGAAGATGTTAGCATAGATAATATAATTTGTTAGGTGAAGGTTGTGTGATACATACTCATCACCGGTTATGAAGTCCAACAAGGCACAAAGCGTGTGTCCTCTGCCACAATAACCATTGGATCATAATCATTTATTGAAGGTACGTACAACACCTGGTATGATGCGTTTCAAATTTGAGTTGCCTACGTAAGGAGAAATCTGAGTAGATGCCAATGTAGGGACTCTCGTTTCTAGTGGTGTAGCTCCCGCATCCAAACCTTTTATGGTCGCCAACATCAAATCTAGTGATTTCCCAACAGCTTTGTGGCATAAATTCTTTATCAGTGGTAATATTTCTCTTATTTTCCACCTTGAGCCGAGGAAGATTGTCCTCACATGTCCTTTGATCCGCCTTAACCAACCACGACTGATTAGAAAAAATCTCCTAATATTAACACAGAGTACAATGCCTATAACTATATTCACTAAGACCTATAGATATTAATTCACACATGAGATATATTTAAAAATGAAATAACTAATCGATATGTCGACTTCCTCATCTACTGAGTCTCGTATAGCAAACTTTCCTTTACCCACTTTCAAGATCCGCACATCAACTTGTAATGCGTCAATCTTGGCTTCCAAATTTGTGAAATGATTGTTTATAGATTTATCCATATTTCCAACAAAGGTGGACAGGGTATGCACCAACTCTGTTAGTGCTTTGATTCCAAGGTCGTCAACACCAAACTTTGCAGGACCTTCTTCTTTAACTTTCTTTCTTTTTTATTATTTATTTTTACTCTCCTTAACCTTCTCGTCTTTAACCTTCCTCTTTTTCCCTCTGTCATCAACCAACAAAAGCTTCTTATTTTCAACATGCCATTGTTTGGGATTAAGGCAGAATTCATAAGATCTTCAATAAACTTATCAAGGCTAGGATCAATTTGGAGATAATTGTCCGGCGAAATAGGATACTTCGCCTCCGCAACCGGAGTTATATGTCTGACATGAACCTACAATTCAAAATGACTAATGGTAGTCAACCATCATACTTGTTACATAAAACTCAAATGCTTGAAAAACTTTGCGATATAAAACTAATTTGCAACATAAAACAGATATGCGAGAATACATATGCAATAGAAAATGAAACACAACAATAGAAAAAATATTTTGCCAAAACTAATCTGCAATAGAAGATATAAATATGCTAAAAAAATCTAGAATAGAAAATATAAATTTGTCAAAACAAATCTGCAATATAAATCTAGCAAAAAGAATATGCAATAACAAAATAAATTTGCTAAAACAAATCTACAATATAAACTAAATCTCCGATAACAGATCTGACATAAAAAATACAAAATTGCAATAAAAATATGAATCTTAATAAACGTACCTCTTTGTGACTACGTATCTCTTCGGCTATGAAGTCATCAAACCAAAACTGTAGACCTCTCTTCATTTTCCCGCCAACACCCCTAAACCAGAGAAAAATTCAAACACCCATATGTACAATGCGTGTACAAATCCTTGAAGAGTTTGAGCCGAATTCTCAATGTTGGTAGTCTTTATGGAATCTACCAAATGGGTGGAAGCTTTTCTAGCCCACGGATGATTGTCAAAATTTTCTGGATCAACTACTCTCTTCAAAAGCCTAAATGGAATCCTTGAACCCGAATGAATGCCACATATGAAAACATGTATGCAACATAACCTAGCCAACATCATATGTTTCCCAAGATCCCATTCTTCGGGTTTTACACGTAAAAATATCACATCTAACTCGTCTAGAATTGGAGCTTTACCATATACTTTTCCCATTTTTTGCAAAACCTATGATGATCAACATCACATTTTTCTGATGGGTCATATGGTTCATGATTAATCCCCTTTATCTCGACAAACTCGTTTAGAGAAAGCCATTGTGGCATACTGTTAACTGTAGACCATATATCATGGCTATTCTTCACTGATAACTGATGGCATATAATATAAAGAACTGTGGAAGAAGAGAATATATAACTAGACATGTCCGTCAATTTCAGAAAAACCTCAAATGAAGTTTTCTTCAACGCTTACTTGCCAAGCATCTTTTCCTATTTTGGCTTTGTTAGAACGAAGGTTTTTTTTGCAAAAATGAAGTGTGGTTGATGCTTTTCTCTTGGATGTCATCAATAGGATACAAATTAAGTTGGTATCTAGTCATACCTATATAAAGTAAGAAAAGTTAGATCAATATACAAGTCTCTAACAGACAATCAATACTGTAATTGAGAACAAATGCGCGCAAAAAATATGCAATAAAAAAATAAAAACTGCAATAG
The DNA here is from genome assembly GCA_900406425.1 of Iberis pinnata. Classification (NCBI taxonomy): domain Eukaryota; kingdom Viridiplantae; phylum Streptophyta; class Magnoliopsida; order Brassicales; family Brassicaceae; genus Iberis; species Iberis pinnata. The sequence goes on along the minus strand of OVBE01003861.1, from coordinate 7,229 downwards.
TAAAAAGAAAACTGCGAAACAAATATGCAATTGACTAAACAAAATTTGTAATAGAAAATAAAAACTTCAATAGACTAAATAAATCTGCCAAAAGAGAAATCCGCAATAGAAGAAAAAATTGGCAAAACAAATCTGCTTTGATTCAACCATATCAACTATTACCATAGTGAGAGTTGACAATACCATTCCAACTCCAAAAGAAAAAATAAATATGCGATAATGTAAAAAACTCTGCTGGTATCTTCAACGAGTACCAAAAAAAGCAAAGAAAAACTACCAAATTTCTCACCTTTGAAGTTTTTCAAGTAAATACGGATTCGTAACGGTGAGACAAAGCCAAACTATGACAAAGTTACGGCGAGAAAAAACAAACGCTCAAGAAGAAATTAACCAATGGCGAAAACGAACCAACAACAAAGAAAAAACGACGACGAGATGAAGCAACAACTAGATGAAGCAACAAAGAAGAAAAACTAGCGACGACAACTAAGACGAAAAGTTTTTATTTTGTTTTTTAGGTAATGTATTGAAAATTTTCAAAATGGCAAAATTGTTTTTATGAGTTTAATTATTTGTGGGTGTAAAAATAATTCAAAATGGGAAATTTATAGTTGTCTCAAAAACTCAAGTTTTTTAAGACTTTTTACACAAAATAATGGGTTAGTGTAGTCATACCATCAAATAAAGGCCGAGTTATTCATATCGATATAATGTTGGGTCATTCTGATATATTTTCACATTATTTAAAAATAAATGTTAACCAACAATGAGTTGGCATAATGGTTATCTGCTCTCCATAGGACAGTTATATAACATGGTTTGGGTCTCGCCCTAGAGATATATGAGTTTCGCCCCAGAACTCTCCGGTCATATATATATATATATATATATATGTTATGGTTTTTTACCATAAGCATTCTTTAACACTTTCAATCAATTCTAATTTAATATATTTAATCGATATATTTTTGTAGAATATAATATATCTACTATATATTATTTTAGCATCCATTTATGAAAATAACCTTATAATATTGTGGCATATAACTGAAATTGCCATTGAATCGACGACATAACAAAAATTTTCATTAAGGTTATTTTTGTCAGAACATTAATAGGTTCTCGGATAAACGCGCGGCTCTTGTTTTGACCCGGTTATGATCCGCTTCTTTTACAACAATATTTTTATGTAGCCACTTGAACAAAACAATAAGATTCTCGATGGCATACTTGGTTAAATTTACTCAACTTCACTAACAACATATGAATGCGAGTCCTGATGAACGCTTTTTTAGTTATTTGATTATTCTCTCATTTTTTATTATTAAATTTTTAAATTTAGTGCTACCATTAAATTATAAAGATTTATAAGTATTGACATTTCAATAATTAATGTTCACAATTCTATAATTTTTAACGTTTAAAAATTTAAATTGAAAGTATTAATTCCAATTTGAGCATGTTTTCGTTATATCTTTACAATAATTACTAAATATATTCATATCCTAATAACTACTTTCCGTGATTATAGTAAATTATACTTTTCAAATATTGTTGTATATCTTATTCCTACAACTATATAAGTTATCTATATATTTTAAATTTTAAAAAGTGGGTTAATTATCAAAATACGAAAATTTTAATTATCAATTGTCTGATATTTCGATTGGAATAATATATTTATGTTTGATATTTTGCTGTGATCTCGACTAAATTCATTCCCAAAACCAATTCACCGTGATTATAGCTAATATATTATTTAACATATTGATGTATAACTGAGTTTTATAACTGTATAATTCATTTCCATATCTTTCAATTAAATAAATTTTCTATATTTTGAATATTAACTAAATGTGATACCGCAATTATCACTCCATTAACCACTATAAATAGTTTGTGTGTTTTGTCCATCGATTATCAACTGCAATTTGTAAACTTTTGTTAATTTCATAAATGGCTTCTAATACTTTTATTTCTCTTCTAAAGGATGTCAAACCTTTCAAGTCATCATGGCGTATTTAAGTGAAAGTACTTCATACTTGGAAGCAGTACACGAAGTTCACATGCATTCTCTTGAATGTGTTTTGGCTTACAAACGGAAAAAATTTATGTTCCATTTTAAAGTCATGTACTTTCACATATGTAGCCATCTGGTTTATTGGCCATTATGTAATTTATAGGATAATAAAATACATGCTTCTATTTAAAAGGAGAATGTTTTGCGTTTTCAAAGTCTTTTGACAGTTGAAGAGTGGAAATTTATTGAAGATTTCACAGTGAGTCATGCTAACGGTCAGTTTAGACCAACGAGTCATACTTAAAGATATGATTCTTGCCAACCACCATTGTGACCCGGAGCAGTATGACTAACGATAATCACTATCTATCAATGGTTAAGTTTCAATCCATATTAAATGGAACTGTGAATCCGAATATTTTAATTGGTAAACTATTGTATTTTAGTATGTCATTATAATGAAATCATCACATATATTCTAACTTATATATTTTGTTTTTTTAGATATATCGTTGGTCAGATAGTTTTGTTATGCTGGAAGTTAACAATAAACAAACTAAGGAATTGAAGTTTGAGTTGGGTAATGAGAAGTAAGGGAATTTTTACACAATGAATCAAATGTTCCAATATATCCAATTCACCAAAGTATTGTTATTTTCTTATTCTATATTGTATAGAAACGTCGAATAGGATGTACTTTGTGGGGATCTTCTGATGATTATGTTTACAATGCATTATGTCTAATGCTTTCGATGCTTCTCAAGTGAAGTTGAATCTACAAAATCCTATTATTACCGAGTTCATCAATTTGTAAAATTTCCAGATATTTTAATATTTATTTACTTTAGAATACTTTTATGAATAACCTGATGATATATTAAGATTTACTGTTAATTAAGATTGCCGAAAGATAGTTTATTTTTAACCATATTGGATACAAAATCACAAGAAAACCAGCTACCTGTTGCTGACAATTATTGGAAGCAATTTCCATTAAAACATCTCACTGAGATGGAATCAACAGTAGTGTGTTTTATATCTCCTTATTTTATGGTTATTTCTTATATTAAGTTATATTACGATAAATTGTATTATATATTTGATTGTATGCTTATTGTATTTAATTTTTGGAAGGTTGGAAGGTTTAAGGCCATTGTTTTAGTTTATGCAATTGATACTGATTGGTCATGGTATTGCATTAGTTGTCGTGAATGCAACAAAAAAGTTACCAGACCTAAATCAGTAATTAAATCAAAAGTGGTTAGTTCTCTAACATTTTACAGAATGTAAGAGGACCGTCAAAAATGTTGAGACCAAGTATGTTCTAAACTCATTATATTAGTAAAAATAATAGTATATTTTTGAATTGTGTATAATATTTATTATATATATTTTTGGTAGGTTTATGATTCATATCAAAGTTATGAATCAGTCAAATGAGTCAAAATTCTTACTATTTAACAAGATGGATGTTGAAATGCTTGGGTGCACATCTTCTTACTTCATAAATGAATCACTTAATGAAGTAAACTTGGTAAAATAAGTGTATTAACAAATATTGGATATATCTAATAAACATTATAATTGTATGTATTATTTGAATACATTTCCATATTAGGATCCAACCATTCTTCCTAATACAATTACTGAATTGGTTGGTAAAACATTTCGGTTTGTTGCGTGTGTCGAGAGGAAGAATTTGGGTTATGGTCATGATACTTTCAATATTGTAAAAGTGCTCTCTTCTACTGATGTCTTAGAGGACCAAGTTGACGGACTCTCTAAGAGAATGGTTAATCCATCATAATTAGGTATAAATTTAACATTTTGTTAGTATATGTTTTTAACACTTAAGCATTTTAGAGCTTTACATATAAATTTATTTTTTATTTATTTCCAATCAACGTACCTCTACTACTCACAAATACAGATGATGATTCGTCATCATCTAGTTCTAAATTAACCACTCTTATTTCAAAAAGGTATGGTGACTTGATTGATGAACTTTATGAGGTATAGTCAACCACGAAAAAATGTTGTAATGAATCAGTCAAGTTGAAGAAAGTAAAAATTGAAAATGAGAATAACCATAGTTTTGGGGATTGCAATGCTTCGTCATCAATTTGAAACATTATTAAGGCTCTTTAAAGATTTAAATTTGTTTTTTTGTGATAATGCCAAAGGAGATAGACCTCCTTCAATTTATTAATAAACAAAAAAATAAAGACATTAAGAGTTAATCAGACGGACTCGTGCTAGACCACGAGAGTCATCAACATAAGCCTATAAAACCTCAAATGGAACATAATTAAACGAGTGGAAACCAAACTCTAAAGTGAAAGTAAGGTTGTCTAAAGCATCCGCTAGGTGATTTGCTTCACAGAACACATGAATAATACGGACAGTCCAATCCTTCGATAAAAAACCATGGTACATACGCACCAGGAAAGACAAAAGGTGAACGTGATCAACCATGTGTCATAGAAAGTGAGCCACTAACTCCGAATCCACCTCCAAAACTACGTTCAAATAATTTCGTTCCCAAGCCATATAAAAATTTAAATTTGTTGTTCTCAATATTTTTCTTTTTTAATTGATGATGTTTTGCATTATTTAGTTTTTTAATCAAGAATAATAATTCTCGCTATCTAAACTTCTTTATAATGTGATAAAATAGTCATTGCAATAATTATTCTTCTAAGAGTATATTATATATTACAAAATGCAAATTTTAAATCTATACTATTAAATTCGCTAACATTTTTGAAAAGAACATTTGGTTTCGTGGCATATTACGAGATATGCCATTGGATTTTTTCGAGATTTAGTTCGAAAAAAAAATCGTGAAGGGTATTTTCGTCCACGCATATTGTGGAAACGCGCGGATCTTGGTTGGGTTCGGGTCTGAACCGTTTTTCTTAGATAAAATTTGAGAGGTCTCGAGTTCGATTCACCGTTTAAGCTTTTTCGATATAGTTCATTCAAATAATTTCGATAAAACGCGGGGATCTCAAACCGGTTCGGGTGTGACCCGAATTTTAAAAGAAATTAATTGAAAGGTATTGAGTTCGAATCACCATTTGATCGTTTCCAAAAAATTACAATTTATTTAAGCTAAACTGATACTAATTCGCCGGATTTAATAATTTAGATTGAATATAAATCGAATGGTTAACATTATAGATCGAACAATTATTGATTGTAGATATTTATGTTTTGCTATTATTTTGTTTGTTACGTATTAAGGTAGGTAGATATTTTTTTCCTATAAAAACATTTGAAGAAAATATCTTCGAAACCGTAATATCTTATCACTATAAATATAGTATTATAGCTACCATCCCAATTCATCTACTCGAGACATTTCAATAAAATAATTTACCTTTCAAGCTTTTGAACGTTTGTTTAAATTTCTGTTATATTTATTTTTTATTGTTCTATGATTCTGATGACCGTGTTTTCTAATATACTTTTCTACCGTTTTATGTATTTGTACTACAGAAAATGTATCGATCATCTTCTGAAAAAGCTAAATGTATCGTTACTGAAGATGACAAGCCGGACGAAGAACAAACAACACCGGTTAGTAACATTATTTTTAAGTTTCTTACGGTTTTATTATATTCATATTGTAGATTTATTTGTACAAATATTTGATGTGGTTATAGGTTTCCGGAAAATGTAAGGAACCAATGTCAAATGATGAATTCGGAGTTCTCGCACAAAGTGTCATTAGTAGTAAAGAAAGCAAAGAGAGATGTTGAAAAACATTACAAAGGTGGAATGTATCGGATGAAAGAACATATGGAAGCGTATGAGAGATCGCACTATCTCTCGATCAAAGTCACAAAAAAAGAAGCAAAAATTGCATTGCTTTTGAAGCAAGCTAAAGAGGATAACTTTGATGTCCTCAAAGAATGGGTTTACCAAGACAAGAAGAGAAAAAATATCAATCCTGGCTTGACAAAGTTGTGATTCCAGAAGTTAATTACGACAAGATGGGTTTTCCGAATATGGATAACCATTCTTAGTTTTTTTTATAAAAACTGTTATTTTATATAACTATTCTGTTTTTTTTGTTATTTTTATTTTAATATATATGGAATATTCTATTTTTTCTACTTAACAATCGATTAATTAGTTGAATACTTATCATACATATTCGGATCATTATACTTCCATAAATACATTATTTATTTGGGAAAGTGGTTCATATATTGTGTTTTCTTTTGCAACTATATGTTTTTTTCGATAACTTTAATATCTTTAACAAATAACAATAATTGAATTTTTAACCATTTTTAAAGGTTTACAATATGATCGTATACAAATATCTTTAACAAATGACAATAATCGAATTTTTACCCATTGTTAAAGTTTACAATATGTTTATTGAGTTACAATAACTTAATTACCACCAACCTCAATTTTCCTTATTATATTATTAATGGAACTTATAAATTTAAAAATAAGGAAACCATTAAATACGTTTTTTACAAAATCTAATTTACTTTATTATAAATTTCTGCGATTGTTATATAGAAAAATATTATGTCGAGATTGTCGGTATGTAAATATAGATATTCGAAAATATATCTATCAACTATATATTTTTTTTTGATGAAATGTTAAATTNAAAATATATACCTAATAAAATCTTAACAATAGTATCGTTAAGGAATTTAGATATATAAATTTATTATTTCTAAAATCGAACAACACCTAAATGGCATATAGATATATAAATTAATTATGTTACTATAAGGAATTTAATTATTATCATTTTCAGTTATTTTAAAATATATATCGAACTAAATCTTAACAATATTATTGTTAAGATTTTATACCATGTTTCTAAATATATATCGAACAAACACTAAATACTCATGTTTCTAAATGTCGTGACGATTTTATAATATAAATATCTAGGTTAGGTTTTCATTTTATACTATAAATAGAGCAATTTTCTTCGAGTGTGTTTAACAAGTCCATTTTGTCATTTTAAAATTTTTCGAGAACCCGAAGAGTACGTGTTCGTTTGCAGCTTTATGCTTTAATTTTAAACAATTAACGTTCTTATTTTTCAACTCACGATACAATTCTTTTATCTAATTAGTTTTTTCGTTATATTATTGTTCTATTGCTATGAATATTGTTTTAGAAACTCATTTATAAATAATATGTTTTTTATTAGTTTTTAGATAATGTG
>OVBE01003860.1:0-25623 GCA_900406425.1 Iberis pinnata | reverse complement strand
ATCGCCGTACAAAGTGGCGACACCAAGCTTCTATGACAAAGGAACCTCACCGACTTCGGAGGAAAAGCGACAATACAGGTCAAAGAAGAGATCTCTTTTGACCACGAAGAAAGCGAGACGAAAGCGAAAGAGGAGTTAGAAGAGAAGACAAATGAGCTTTGAAAGGAAAAGTAGAAATAGCCGATGAAATCTCCTCGATATTTGAACCAGAGAGAACGGCTAGGGTTTTAATTGAATTGAAAATGTCAAAGAGAAACACTCTCCTATAAGATGGATTTTTTTAAGAGAGTCAAAAGTTAAACGATTGAAAATAACCAAAAACAAAACCGGGAAAAAAGAGAGACCAATCCGAGACCAAAATCAAGTAGAGCCGAGAAGAAAGAGCAAGACCACTAGTAATCGCTCAACAAGGAGGCAAAACCTAGCTAAAACCACGCAACACCCCCAACAAGCCGCAAGAGAACCCGATCTAAAACCCTAAGTCCAGGGGCGAATGTAGAGTGCTATTTAATTTAAATGGGTGCGCTCTATAATTTCATCAAGAAAAAAAGAGAAACTAATTATATTAGTCAAAAACAAAACACTAATCCTTTGTATAATTTTACTTTTTGTTGAAATTCAATGGGTGCAAGTGCACCCTCAATCTTGAACATTCATTCGCCATTGACCCTAACGTACGATCAATCTCTAAACACACCAACCAGGCAGAAACATAGGCGAGAATATCTACTTTTAAAAATGAACAAGGATACAAGGACATGAAGAGTCGCATGCTATAGCATAAGCTCTCGGTTTAATAAACTAAGTTATGGTTTATTTTAAGTTTACGGTTTATGTTAATTTCAATAATGGTTTAGCAAACCAAACGAATCGTACACTATGTAAAGGCACTTTAGCCGTTGAAGGAAATTAACAAATGAGAAACAATTTTCAACAATTTTCCAATTTTTCTGTTCTCTCTCTAAATCTGAAATCCATCTTCAGCTTTCTTCACCATTGTTAATCAGTTCTTCGAGGTGAGTTTCTTCTTCTTCTCTCCTCTTGAGCTCATTATCTTCTCATCTCTTCGGATCTTGGTGATCCTTGCGATTGAGATTTTATCCTCACTATACAGTCCCATTGGTATCATAGCCGTTGAATCTATGGCGGACAACACTCGACAGCATTCCATGGACGAGATGAACAAAAAGCTTGAAGAGATGCAACTTTTATGTGAAGCTCAAGGTCGAAAGGTTGATAACCTCGACTCCTCTTTGTCCACATCCATTACGGCGTTTCAGCGGAGATTCGACTCATGATGTCCAAGTATTTTGCTCGGAATCAGTCCCCTGAACATTCCAAAAAACCATGGGTAGCAATCACACTTCATCATCGGGTTTCACTACCACAAATATACCACATGAACAACACTTTGATTTTAACGTTATGGGAGAAAAGGAGAAAATCGAACCGGAACGCCCATCGGACACAGAGCCGCCGCCGTGACACGAATTGGGTTCTCGCCTGACCAAGGTTGGGTTTCCAGTGTTCGATGGTACGATGTTGAAGGAATGGCTGTATAAATGTGAACAATTTTTCATGCTCGATAATACACCACCGGAGAGTAAAGTCCGATATGCAACTATGCATTTTGAGGGAAAGGCTATAGAATGACATTTTAATTACGTCACCAAAGTACACAGCGATGGTTATCCGTCCTGGTAGGAGTACTTGATAGCAATTTCTACTAGATTCACTGGGTTGTACGATGACCCGATTTCTGAGCTCGTCAGCCTAAAACAAGCGAGTGACTCAGTCGAAGATTTTTATGAGAAATTTGAGTCTGCACTCACGCGCCTATCCTTGTCACCTGCACATGCCTTAAGCATTTTCCTAACAAACTTGCATCCCCATCTCTCTCTTCACGAGAGACAGTTTGGGTCCACAACAATTGCTGAGGCTGCCATATTGGCCAAACTCCACGAACAATACCTGCAACTTTCCCCTAACAAACCTTCACGAGCTCCCTTCAATCCATTTTCACAATCTCACCAGAAGTATTTCACCATGAATCACCAGAAAAATCCAAACACTACTCCCCTTCTTCCTTCTCCTAAACCACCATTCTCAAGCAAACAATACCTTGACAATTTTACCCGTAAATTTTCCTATGAATAGATGCAGGATAGGCGTAACAAGGGACTTGAAGCACAAACACACACAAATCTTCACTCTAGAGTATGAAGATGATGAATGTTCTGCAGAAGAATCAAATCAGGTTGATGTCACAGTAGAAGTCTAGAAGAAATTTCTGATTCTGATGATAAAGCTCCAATCATATCTGTCAATGCTTTGAATGGGTACTCCACATTCAACTGTATGCGTGTGTTGGGCTATTTTGGGAAAAGAAAGCTTTATATTCTTGTGGATCCAGGCAACACACATAACTTCCTTGATCTCACTGTTGCAAAGGAAATTGGATGTTTGCTTGAACAATCAAAACCCATGACTGTTGCAGCAGCTAATGGAAATGTGATGATCTATGGTTTTCAATGTTCAGGCTTCACTTGGAAAGTACAAGGTTACTCCTTTACCTTTGACGTTCGGACCCTACCACTTGATTGTTGTGATCTAGTGTTAAGTGTGTGCAGTGGCTAACCACTTTAAGACCCATCCTTTAGGATTTATCAAACTTATGAATGGAGTTTACATTACTTGTTGTTAAACATGTCCTAAGGGGTTTCTTCAAAAATGGTGGTAAAATGATCAAAGGTGGTAGCCTTAACAAGCTTCTCCTCCACAATCCCTAAATTGCAATGATACATATACAAGAAGTTGTTGATAGCTCAGAACTCACCAATTATTTGGACATGAGTGCATTGTTTTCACATATTTATGCTTCAGGTTTTTCTTAGAATGAACAACTCACTATCCAACCTCTCCTTGACTCTTATGCTGATCTCTTTCATGAGCCTAAAAAAACTCCCACCTTTTAGAGAGGGTTTTGATCACAAAATCCCTTTACATGAAGGTTTTGTACCTGTCAATTAGAAGCCTTATCACTACTCTTCCTTACAAAAGGATAATATCGATAAAATGATCCAATTAATGCTAGTACAAGGCATCATACAACACAATACTAGTCCATATGCATCACCAATTGTCTTGGTAAAGAAAAAAGACGGATCTTGGCGCCTATGTGTGGATTACAGAGGCTTAAACAAACAAACCGTCAAAGATAAGTATCCTATTCCCCTGCTTGAGGATTTAATGGATGAATTGGGTGGCTCTAAGTACTTCTCTAAACTTGATTTATGTGCTGGTTTTCATCAATTGCGTATGACAGAGAGTGATGTTTACAAAACAACCTTCAAAACTCATGTCGGGCACTATGAGTATCTCATAATACCTTTTGGCTTAACGAATGCACCGTGTACTTTTCAAAGTTTGATGAACCTTGTTTTCTAGGACATCGCACATAAATTTCTGCTAGTATTCTTTGATGATATACTTGTATACAGAAACACCTGGGATGCACATATGTATCATTTGGAAGTGGTATTCTCAATACTTCGACATCAACAACTCTACTTGAAGGCTTACAAATGCATATTTTGTGCTACGATAATTGAATACCTAGGCCACTTTATCTCCTCTAATGGTGTCAGCATTGATCCTTCCAAAATAAGAGTTGTACAACAATGGCATGTGCCAAAGAATCATAAGCAACTCAGGAGCTTTCTTGGTCTTGCTAATTACTACAGACGGTTTATCAAATCTTACAGCATAATTGCCAAGCCATTATCCAATATACTCTGTAAAGATAGCTTCTCTTGGACCACAGAATTTGACTATGCTTTCCTGAAACTCAAAGCAGCTTTAACTACTGCTCCAGTTTTGGCACTCCCAAATTTTGAAGACACGTTTGTTGTCGAAACTGATGCTTATAATATAGGCATCAGGGCAGTGCTAATGCAGAAGAATCAGCCTATCTGCTATATTAGCAGAGCTTTGGGACCAAGACATTAGTCTCTATCAGTTTATGAGAAAGAGCTCTTAGCAGTTGTTCATGCTGTCTAATCTTGGAGTTCCTACCTCACTCACCAACCTTTTATCATTAAAACTGACCAGAAAAGTCTAAATTTTCTGGTTGAGCAAAAGGTTAATACTCCTTTCCAACACATGTGGCTTTCAAAACTAATGGGTTATACTTTCACCATTGAGTACAAACAGGGAAAAGAGAATTTGGCAGCTGATGCCTTGTCTCGAGTTTCAGGTTCACAGTTGCTACAAATCACTTTGTCTCAAGCACATCAGGATTCTTATAACTCCCTGCATAAACTTTGGCAAACTGATCAGTCTCTTGTTCAGATAATCTCAGACTTGCAGATTGACAAGAATTCTCATCCCTCATATTCTTTCATCAACAATGAGTTAAGACGCAAAAGCAAGCTGGTTGTTGGGAATGATGCTAATGTGAAGCTTTACATATTTGAATGGTTACATGACTCTGCCATTGGGGGAAATTCAGGTCGTGATGCCACTCTACAAAGGATAAAATCATTATTCTTTTGGCCTAAAATGAATCTGGAAGTGCAGAATTATGTTAGAAATTGTGACATATGCAAAAGAAACAAATATGATCTCACATTGAAGCTTTGTCTTTTACAACCTTTACCTGTCCCAGCTAGGGTATGGGAATCAATCAACCTAGACTTCATTGAAGGATTACCTCCCTCACATGGTAAACACTGCATCCTGGTAGTAGTGGACAGACTGAGCAAAAACACATACTTCCTAGCTCTATATCACCCTTATACTGCTTTAGAAGTGGCTCAGCTATATATGGACCAAGTTTTCAAGCTTCACGGGATGCCCAAGGATATAATCAGTGACAGAGATCCGACTTTCCTAAGTAAAGTCTGGCAAGAACTGTTCCGTGTTCATGGTGTGGATCTGCGTTTTTCCACAGCTTACCATCCACAAATGGATGGCCATACAGAGGTAACAAATAAAACTCTTGAGACTTACCTTTGTTGCATGAATTCTGATTCTCCTGCTTCATGGTCTAAATGGCTTCCACTAGCTGAGTGGTGGTACAATATCTCTTTTCATTCTGCAGTTAGATGTACCCCTTTTGAGATTGTCTATGGACAGCCTCCTCCTACGCATCTTCCTTATTTTCCAGGGGAGATCCAATCTGCAATGTTGGATAGAAGTTTACAGAAGCGTGAGGAAGCTATTAACATGCTCAAGTTTCACATTCTCAGAGATCAAAATCGCATGAAGCAGTGCACTGATTCACGCCGTTCTGATAGAGAATTCAAGATTGGGGATAATGTTTATTTGAATCTTCAGCCATATAGACAACATTCTCTCAAGAATAGACACATTCCACACAAGCTATCTCCAAGGTTCTATGGTCCTTATAAAATTACGGATAAAATTGGTACTGCAGCCTACAAGCTTGTACTCCCACCTTCTGCAGCCATCCATGACGTATTCCATGTCAGTCAACTTAAGCTCTGCCCCAACCCAGTCACAACATCAACTGCTTTGCCTCATTATCTTTTGGATGTGGGTAAATCAAAAGAACCTGATAAAATTTTGGAAACCAAGATGACCAAGAGGCAAAAAAAAGTTGTCACTAAGGTACTAGTGCAATGGAATGGTGAACATGCAGAGAAAGCAACGTGGGAGTTTTATCAGGACTTCATTGCTAAGCATCTTGCCTTTCATCCTTGAGGACAAGGATGTTCTCATCCAGGGAGTATTGCTATAGCATAAGCTCTCGATTTAATAAAATAAGTTATGGTTTATTTTAAGTTTCCGGTTTATGTTAATTTCAATAATGGTTTAGCAAACCAAACGAATCGTACACTATGTAAAGGCACTTTACCCGTTGAAGGAAATTAAAAAATGAAAAACAATTTTCCAATTTCTCTATTCTCTCTCTAAAATTGAAATCCATCTTCAGCTTTCTTCACCATTGTTAATCAGTTCTTCGAGGCGTGTTTCTTCTTCTTGTCTCCTCTTAAGCTCATTATCTTCTCATCTTTTCGGATCTTGGTGATCCTTGCGTTTGAGAGTTTATCCTCACTATACCGTCTCATCGCAGTTTAACGCCGCCATGGAAGAGACGCGACGAGGTCCTAGCATCCGAACCGTTGAAACTAGTGGAATGCCTAAACCGTGTGAGGAAGCCACCTCACCGAACGCTGGAAGATAGCCTCTAGCCAACCGCTGCGGAGGAGCCACCTTGCCTTACACAACCTGAAAAGATGTCCATAGACTTAGGGAACGAAGGACACCAACAAAGAGGCGGAGGGGCAAGGGAAAAAGCCGAGGCAAGCAAGAAAAAAAACAAGAGAGCGGCGGCCCGACGAAACCATGACACTACCGCCGAGCACACTTTTTGATTAGGGTGTCAATGGAAATCTCGCTTGGGAGAAAAATAGATATTCTTTCTTAAGTTATTGTCAAGTTAAACATGTGCATATTTCACGTGCTATAAATATATATATATTTTCTACTGTGTTTTGTTAATGTTAATCGGAAGATTGCGACAAAAAATAATAGTACAAAAATTAAATAAGCTGGTCTAAAACAATTCTTATGATATAAAAGCTAGTGAATAAAGACATATTTCCGAAACTACGATAGATAAACAACCTAAATAACTAGGAAACATGCTTGAAATATTTCATTCTAGTAATATTGGCCACTTGCATAACAAATATATTTTCTCTTATTTATGAAGCCTGGATTACCAGACGAGCCTATTGTTCTATTGTGATCTAGAAATTAATATGACAAAAATAACAAAAAATTAAAAAAATAAATTGGTCTAAAGCTAACAGAAAAATATTAAATTATACGAAAGATTAGTAGATTTGTATATATACTATCTCGATTAATTTCTCATATATATTTTATTCATTAAGATAGAGTACACCTAATTAAACAGAACTATAAATCTACAATACATTAACAAGATATAAATAACTTTGTGATTACGTATATACACTTCCCATGTGAGACACATTACCACCAATTTGCAGCAAGTTTTATGTATAGCTTCATTGCATTTTTTTCCCCTTAATGCTTACCAACATATCCAATCCCCACTTAAGTGTAATAGAAGTTGGTCACACTATATGGTAGTTAACGCACATAACTTTTATTTCAAAAGATCACTTCCTTAGCTGCCTCTTTTTATCTTGTTTCTTTTTTCATTTTCCAAAAACTAATTCCATTATTCGAGACATCGTTAAGAGCTTTTTAAAACATAGTATAATTTAATCTTACCAAGATTTGAGAATCTTGCTTGGCTTAACTCTCAAATTTTAGAATAAGTTTAATTATCCTATACAAGTTTATGTAAAAGTAGATTGTCTTGCTTGATTTTAATTTTTTTTGTGGTGGTCAATTTTATAACATCATTTGTACTCTAGTTTTTTAAAAGAAAACTCAAAAAAAGTCAGAATTGTTTTTTACATCAATTACCACTAATCCATTTATGCGCAATGACACATAAAATTTTTGTTTCCACTTTTTATTCACTGTTTTCCAAGTGTTTATATGTAAAATTGCATATAATGGATACGTTACAAGAATCTCACATAACGTATAATCCATCTAAAAACACGTTTCTATCTCATAGTCACATCCTATCAAAGATATAAATTGTCAAATATATGAGATTCTTCTCCAATTTAATTCACAAATGGTGAAGCTTCACGTGTTGACCATGCCGACATTTTCGTGTAGCATCTTTTATCATATATGTACTTATTTAAACTTAATAAAAGAACATTAGGTTTTGCGATCAAAAGAATCAAGAAACCTAATGATTCGATTCTACTGTAGTGAAGTAGAAAATAAGAAAAAGTCGGCAAAATATTTGATTGAATCTTCTTCATATATTTTTAGAAAAGTAGATATGGATTCTTCTAAAGACACATGCAAGTGTGTGTAAAATATGATAATATATAAAAAAGACCAAAGAAAAAAACAAAGCCAATATTGTGTGTAATAGACTATGAAGGATTTTGGCTTCGGGAATGTACTTTATTTGCTGGTTTTTAGTTCTGAAGAATTATATCTTGCTGCTTAATTCATTTTCCTAGTATTTTCTTTCTATGTAATCGTACTTTTAAAATAATAAAACACTAGTGAAAAAAAAGAAGAGTATAAGGGTTTTTGAATAATATGGTGTAGTATCCAATATTCATAATTCGTAAGGACTTAAAAAATTTATTAATATAAATTTTTGTAGTTGTAAGAACATAAAATTTTGTTAAGATATATATATATATATATATTAAAGAAAAACTGTATTTTTTCTTCAACATGTATTATACGAGATTTAAAGCCAAATGGTAGACATAACACTATAATATATACACAAACAAACTAACATAAGTTGTCTTTTTATTTTATAAATAAAAAATCAAATTATTAAAAATTCACAATTTTTTTATAAACCGCCGAAATTTCGGGCCTTCGGCCCATAATCTCTTCTGTGTCCGGAGTCAGCCGTTGATAATACTTATTTAAGGCGTAAATCACTTATTCTAAGAGGTATTGAACTACTGGCCTTGAACACTCGAAAAAATATCCGAACCACTAGATCAAAGTCTTTTGGTAAAATTCACAAATTCTGAGAAGTGATTTTCGAAAGAAAAATTAACGGTCTATTTTTTTAACTTGAGTTCAATAAAATCATGTTTGCATTTTTGCATCAAATAATTGGTTATAGTTTAGATTTTATTGGTTCAAATGTGACAAAAAGGTTAAAAGAAATATAAAAATTGTAATTTTGTATTGATAAAAACAAATACTATTACTCTAGTACAAGTAGCAAGGAGAGGAGAATTATAAATTACGCAAAGGAAGCATAAAGATGGAAAGTTTGAAAGACACACAACACCAAAGGAGCCTACCGAAGATCATGTTCACACTTCAATTTTCTTCTCTTTCACATCTAATTTTCAACCTTGTTTCGTATACAAATTGTTGTATTCAAAACATTGCATTAAATGTGCTACCATTATCATCCATCGACAGTGATATTGCTTGAACTTTTTTTTTTTTTTGTCAACTACACTTATTGGCGAATCTAGCTTACTAGAGGGGTGGACATGCACCCACTTTTTATTATTATTATTTTGTGTAATATTTAGTTAATTATGGATGACATATTTTCTATTAAATTTAACATTTTTTGTATAGATTTTTAGTATTGGGCGGGTCTTGCGCCAAGCCAATGAAACATTTATATGTGACCCCTAATTTATAGTGGCTCCCAAATTTTAATTTGTTTATAATATATATATATATATCAGAAAAATTGAAAAAGAAAAAAAAAAAGATAAAAAAGACTACGTAAGTAAAAAAAAGGTAACATTGTTGTAAAAAAACCAAAATAATAAAAGAAAAAAATCAAATGAAAAGCCCAACATATTAGGCCCAAACACCAATTAAACCCTCACGTTAACCTTTTTTTTTTATTAGTCACTTTGCTTCTACGATTCTTCTGCAATAATGACGATTTAATGACTTTTTTTTTCACCACGATTCAGACTTCAGTAGCAGTTCAAGGATTCACCATAAGAGTTTCTTACTTTCTTTGTTTTTGTTTTATATCCAAATCAGAATCAACTTTGTCCTCAATCCTCATAAGTCATGTCAGGTAATATTTCTCAAAACTCAAAATATAACTAATATATTATGCAATGACGATGTGATTTTTTTCTGATTCTGATGTAATCATTCACATTCTGTCGTTCTTACTATTTTTCTGTGAATAATTTTTAGGTATTTCAACAAGAAAAACAAAGTGTAAATCAGGAGCCCAAAAGCTAAGGGAGAAGAAAAGAAAAGAAGAAGAGTTGAAAACTCTAGCTAATTCTATGTTGAGGTATGTTAAGAAATCAAAAACTCTTGAAACAGATGAATGTGGTGGAGTTGGAGATGAAAATCATACTAGTTTAGAGGATGGCAAGGCATATGAAGTTATAGAGAAGTCTGAAGAAGTTACAAATAAGTTTAAGAAAGAGGAAAATGAAGGTAAAGAGGTTGAAGATCAAGAAGTGATTTTGGATAAAACTGATCCTGTAAACTGGAAACTAATTGATCAGAGTTTAAAAGATTTTTTAGTGAAAGAGGGTCCTATGAAAAGACTACCTCATGATTATGTATTTCCAAAGAATAATCATAGCAGACATTTTTCTCATAGATATTACAAAAGAGATATGAAAAATGGAGATAAGCAAGATAGGAAGTGGCTGCTTTATTCAAAAGTATCAGACAAAATATATGGCTTTTGCTGCAAGTTGTTTGGTCGGGATCAAGATGTCAGTCAGTTGTCAAGCAAGGGATTCAATGATTGGAAGAATATCAAGTTGAGATTAAGCCAACATGAAACTAGTCATTGCCATATTGTGTGTATGAGTCAATGGATGGAATTAGAGTTGAGACTAAAGAACAAACATACCATTGATAGATGTCTCCAAGAAGAAATCAATAAAGAAAGAAACCAATTGAGGGAAGTTTTATTAAGAATATTTTCGTTGGTAACAACTCTTGCTAAACAAAACTTAGCATTTCGTGGGACTAATGAGAAGCTTGGTCAAGGAAACAATGAAAACTTTCTTAGTTTTGTTGAATCAATTGGAGAGTTTGATCCAGTCATGCGAGAGCATATTAGAAGATTTAAGGAAGGTGAGACTCACTATCATTATTTAAGCCACAAGATTCAAGATGAGATGATTGTTATGCTAGGATATGAGGTTAAGCTTATGATCATAAGAAAAAATTCAAGAGGCAAAATATTTTTCAGTGATTCTTGATTGCACTCCAGATAAAAGTCATAAGGAACAAATGAGTCTTATTATTAGATGTGTGGATGTCTCCTTAGATGAACCAAAAATTGAAGAATTTTTTTGTTACATTCCTAGAAGTTGCAGATAAATCTGGAGAATGACTTTTTGAATTGCTTTGTGGTACGTTGGTTGGTTTGAATTTGAGTATTGATGATGTGAAAGGACAAGGCTATGACAATGGATCTAATATGAAGGGAAAACACAAAGGAGTACAAAAAAGATTGTTGTTATAGTCTTAATTTGGCACTATCAGATATGGCTAAATCATCTACAAAAGCGATTGCTTTCTTTGGAATCATTCAACGAATATATTGTTTGTTTTCATCATCTACAAACATGTGGGAGATATCTAAGGAGATGGTAGGAGGTCTCACACTTAAGTCATTGTCTGAAACTCGTTGGAAAAGTCGTGTTGAAAGTGTTACAGCAATTCGATTCCAGGCTTCAAAAATAAGAGTGCATTAGATTTCTTGGCAGAAAATTGTGATGATCCAGGAGGTCGCAGCGATGCTGAATCTCTTGCTACAAGTGAAACTACTGAATTTTGCTTCTGCATTTGCCATGGGTTACATCCATGTTATTGTACACATTTGAAAGGAGATTCTAGCCATCTTTGCAAGAGTATATGTATTTACATTAGAAGATATATGAATATGATTGAAACATAAAGATTGAAAAGATCTAACAAGTTGTAGACTATTTTCTAGGATAGGAGTGATGCCTTTAAGTTCTGTTATGCTAACTTCATTTTGATTTAATATTTGTTGCAAAAAGGTAAAGAGTTATATATTATCTCTCTGGATGCATAGTAGATGAGTTAGTGCTTCTCGTACTGTTGTAGCCTCGGCTACTAAGTTGTTGGCTTTAGCTTTGCTAATTCTCGTAGTATATGTCTGCCAATATTGGTATATAAGATCCAGCCTACACCGATGGATTGACTTATATTTATCCATGAGGCAGAGCCGAAACTGAAATTTTTGGGACCTCGTACAAAATAAAATTATATATATGCAATTAGCATAAAACGAAAAAAATAATATAAACAATCTCACATTTTTAAAACCTATAAAATAAAAGTAACAATAATTTATGGCCAACATAATATCTATTATTAGATATTCTTACTAACAATTATATTATTAGTTATATATTAACATTTTCTTACATATTTACTTATATTATTGAATTTTTGTCACTGAAGGGATCCTATAACATTGAGAGTCCTCTTAAAATGTTTCATACAGATGTGTTCATATCCGCCTCTGCCATAAAGCATATATAAGACAATAAACTTGTAAAGAAATATTCGTATAGTTATGTGAGTGAAATCCTTGCCTTAAAAATAAACAATTTCGAGGCAAAATTATGTTCCTTAGGTGTTCATATGGGATAATGCTTGTGAGTATGAGCTTTTGCCCAACTTTGCATATATGCTATGGAGTTGTTTATGATAGTTGGTATTTGTGGTATTGTGTTTTGAAAAATAAGTGCATTTCTAGTCCAACTAAGAAAGAAAAGAAGATGAGGTATGGAGTTAGTGGTATTGTTCATGGTTTTGAGTTTAATGATATTTTCTATGTGTTTTTTAAATATAAATTATCGAATCGACTAAATTCGATTTATAATCAATTTTTACAATGTATAATGTGAAATAACACAAATATTTGTATGCTACAATAAAGACTTGGTCAAAACCATTTTTCCAAGTTCTCTTTATATTTTCAAAATGTTGGTTTTTATAGTATTCTCACATTATTAAAAGAGATTTTTTTGGAAATGTCATAAAAGCACATAAGTTAGCGGCAAATATCATAATGTGGGAGAGTTACCCCACATGCTATAAAAATATGGCATTCTGATAAGAGGTGGATTACGATGCGCCCCCTTATATTTACGAGCGTGCCACTGAAAAGTTGTCTTTGGTTTGGCGCGCAAAGAAGGAGGAGGCGTATGGAGACTTGATGTGATATGAATTTTCAGGTGTAATTAATGGCATTGATGGCATTAATTTCTGTAACCACTGGATAAAAGGTTAATCCGATGTAAAAAATTAACAAATGGTATTTAGATATAGGGTGATATATCTTTGTACACATTCTCAATGTTTTGAAGCTTTTGAAGAGAATAATTTGTCGAAGGTGAGAGCATTTACTCCCCACTAATGAAATTCTATATGTCTGATTTCGTCGAACAACAATAAATACGAGGTATATGTGGTCGTAGACATGGTATTATGGCCGGCAAATACTATTGAGTTCATTAATGGACGAGATATGACTAAACATTTTAACATTTTTTAGATTTAAGCGTGAAATGGAAGAACCAATGTTGGTCATTGTGGGGGAATGAAAATGCTTGGAAGATGACAGTTGGCGCTTCCGTGTGTCGAGAAACGTATATGGCAAATGCGTCTCTTTAAGTGAGATGGACAACTTCCAAACGTTCAAGGCGAAGGTGGGAAGTGCATTCGGAACGGAGGACATACTCAGGTTAAGTTTCTGGGTTGGTAGCTGTGAAACAGTATTCACACAGGCAAAAATGCCACCAATTATTGTGGAAATTGATGAGAGCCTGGACATGTATCGAAGGGAAAGACATGACGAGAGTGGACTGAAGTTATACTTGTCCATGAAGAAAGTGGTGGACAATGGACAAGGACAAAAGGGTGACAGCACATATGAAGACCAAGAATTCTTACAACAAGTTAGTCACCTGGAGAATGTGTATATACAGGCAAATGCTGCATTGGACGTATCAGGCCATGGAAAAGGTGATAACATGTTTGATTGTTGTGGACAGACAACTAAGAAGTGAAAAGTTGGTTATACCATTTCTATTGGAGATGAAACGATGGATGTGCCATATGTGGGGCCGTCGACTGGTTATGTAAGTGACAAGGGGTCTCCCACTTACGACTTCAATTATATGACTGATTTGATTGCAGCTGAGTACCCCACGCAGTGGGATCTCTACCAGTGCGTAGACAATAATGGTGGACAGTGTGCTATGCATGGGGCACCAAATTATGGAGGAAATCTTGAGCTTTTAATGACTGTTGAGTCCATCTCCCGAACTAAGAATGCTGGGCTGGACATCCTCCGTCGNCCGGGGGGGGGGGGGGGGGGGAACTGAAGAATTGAATACCAACCATGATGGTTGTTTGAGCGAGTACATAAACATCGCGGGAAAAAATGGACCTGGTATACATAAATGCGGTGATGGACAAGATTCTATTGGAGAAGGATAACTAAATAGTGGACAAGTGTATAAGGGACAACATTCGAGTGGTGGACAAGATAACAGTGCTGGACAAGGACATCCTCATGGACATAATGTAATGGATGGACAACAGATATATGGGGGGGGGGTGACCCTGAGTGAAGGACGTCATTCTGAGGGGGGAAAATCTCCAACCAGATAATAATGAAAGCGATCATATTGTGGATGGACATGATGTGTTAGGGGGACAAGATAATAGTCGTGGAATTAGTAGAGGTGGTGTAGACGGTGAACAAGAATTAATCAGTTCCGTACGTCTTCAAGGTGGAGACACTTCTGTTAAAAGATGTCTGATGTTTGACGAAGTTGAAGAGACATGTAAGGGAATGAACAAGATTTGGTGGTGTTTAATGGTGGACTAGACTTCGATAGCGTGGAAGGCTCGGGTGATACTCTGTGTCCTCTTGATAGTGTTAGCGATGAAGATAGTGGACATGAAAAAGCTTGGAAATCCAAAGACACAACGAACCATCTATTTGTAGTGCATCCGGAGCCATTTAGAGACAACATTAAGATGATAAGAAGTGATAAAGCTAACATGAATTTGAAGAAAGGGGACGATGTACTCTATGTTGGCTTAGTATTTAAAAACAAGGCTGAATTGCATAACGCAATATCAGTTTACTCAGTGAAAAGGTTGTTCGTTTTCAAAGTGAGAAGCTCAGAAAAAAGGGTGATTGTGATTTGCAAGGACAAGTAATGCGATTGGAGGATATATGCTACAAAACAAAAGAACTCTGAAAATATAGAAATCTGAACGACAAATTTAAAACACACATGCGATGTGGAATCACGATCCCAATATGATGAGAAGGCAACGGCTGAAATACTAGGAGAGCTAATCAAGTCGAAATATGCACATGGACAAAAGGGACCTAGAGCTTGCGATGTACCGAAATTAGTATTGGAGGAGTTAAATGTCACTATATCGTATATGAAGGCTTGGAAAACAAAGGAGATCGCCATGAGAAAGGCGAGAGGGAGTGATGAAGACAGTTACCAGTTCTTGTCCACGTACCTGCACTTGCTGAAGATAACAAATCTGGGGACCATTTCAGCCATGAAAACTGTGAAGTCGGCAAGTGGAAATACATTATTCCAAGTACCTGTTTTTCTCTATAGGGGCTTCAATCCCAGGTTTTAAGTATCTACGAAAGGTTATTGTCATAGATGGGACACATGCAAAGGGGAAATAACAAGGTACTTTGGTTGTAGCAAGTGGACAAGATGACAACTTCCAAATCTTTCCATTAGCTTTTGGAGTTATTGATGGTGAAAACACAGCGGAGTGGACATGGTTTTTTAGCCAATTGAGTCAGTTCATTAGTGAAAATGATGATCTCGTCGTCATTTCCGATAGGCATCAGTCCATATATGCCGGGTTGAGAGTCGTTTATCCACTTTTGATACATGGGGCTTGCGTAATACACCTATGTAGGAACGTTAAACATAAGTTCAAATGTGATGGCCTCGCCACCATGGTCTCAAAGGCGGAAAGAGCCTACATCGTGGGTGATTTTAGATATTGGTTTGAGGAGATCCAACGGCGTAACACAAAATGTGCACAGTATTTGGTGGACGTCGGGTTACCTCATTGGATACTCGCATATTTCTCAGGTATGCGTTACAACCTTATGAGTAGCAACATATCAGAATCGTTGAATGCTGCACTGCAGCAAGCTTTGGAGTTACCTATTGCAACAATGGTGGAATCCATCCGAACGATTCTGATCTGCGCAAGGACAGCAAAATCCAGAAGGACGTCCACGAGATGTACACCACAAATCGAAGACATCCTTATTGATCATTTGAAAGACGCCACCGATTGTGCCGTAATAGCTTCTACTGACTGGATATATCAGGTAAATGATAGAAATGGGTGCGTTTTTACAGTTGATTTAGAAAGAAAAAAACTTGCACTTGTAGGGTCTTCGATGTGTTGTTGGTGCCATGTTGTCATGCACTAGCATGTGTTGGCATACAAAACATAGACATATATTCTCTTGTTGGCGAGTGTTACTCGGTTAAAACCTGGGAGAAACTGTGGACGAAGAAAATACTACCACCTGGAAAAGAAACATACCTAGATGTTCCGGCTGTTGATGAAGATGTCCACCCACCAAAGACAAGCAGAGGATTTGGGAGACCAAAAACAACTAGGATACCATCAAGAGGAGAACACCCGGTATGATTTGGTCATTTCTCACTTAGTATAAGCTAACATATGAACATGAAACTAACAAACATACACATTGCAGTGGGTGAACAGGAAGTGCACAAGGTGTAAGAAGCTTGGACATAATAGGGCAAGCTGCAAAAACCCAATATAGATGATGGATATTTTATGGTATTGGGGAGTAGTAAGTATGCGTATTTTAGAAAATCCATATTGGAAGTTGTTGGTTTTTATCATATATGGACATGTAGATGAATTGTTGGTTTTTGGGTGGACATAATCAATGTAGTCCCTTTTCGTGCTGATGTATAAAAATGTGGAATATTAATTTTTGGATATGATATCTAGAAAGAAAATTAAGAAATTTTGAAGTTATTGTATGGTTAAATTAGTAAATTTTATCGAAGAACACGTATTCATCTTATATTTAGTCTCTTATCAATGGACACGGTTTGTGTGGACAATAAATATAACTGAACGTGTTCAGCCTTATGTTTTATCTCAGCAGATAACAACGAGTGTTGAGTGCCTATCTATTCTAGACGGGCAATCTACTCATGGACATGTTGTATAACCGAGATTATCTAGAATTATGAGCATATGTATGTTCCATCTGAACATATGTGACAAATCTTCTCGATCGGTGTGTTCCGAGTGACCATATAACAAGAATTATACGATGAGAAATTTTGTAGTTGTTGTATGGTTAGAGACGATGACTATATTTAAATGTTAGAGAAGATATCATTTAAATATTATAACGTGTCTCTTCGTGCTGGACATTGTTCATGTGGACAGACCCTACCTTGGACTTGTCCATCATGTGTGTTCCATGTAACAAAATAAAAACGGAATATGGGAAATGATAAGTATATTGTTCATGTCTTGGAAAATTTCCGATTTGAGGAGTTAAAGGCATAATATTTATAAAATGTGGGGCATTGTTTATTGAATATTTCAAAAAATAAAAGGCTAAATAGGACATCGTTTTGTTAAAGTTGAGGAGAAGGAGAAATTAAACATAGATTTGTTAAAGTTACAAATTATGACTAATTGATCGGCTGGATGTACTCCTCATAGAGGTCAATAGCATACCGCGACCGCATGTTGTCCACCATTTCTTCATTAATTTATGAGAATCAACTTCTTGCGCATGGAGCTCAATGAATTTGACAGCTAGAGGACCGCAATCACCGGAACGCTCGTTCTGATATACGTTAGGGAGTCTGGCAAGGTGGAATGTAACCGGAACATAGACTTGTGCAGATTCATTATCGACCAACTGGTGGACGAGCAATGCAAGGATCTCGTCCACCGGTTTCATAATCTCGTCCACATGTCAGTCGAGAAACCGGTCTGAAATGAGTCATATATGTCAATTTTACCAGATTTCAAGTTGATAACAAGTCCAACCTAGTGTTCCTTCCCCCAATTCATTGGTGCGTATACCGTGTTGACAATGAAATACCATGGTAGTTTGTTAAAGCGGCTGGGGATGAAACCTTGGACCGGGTTTTTTATAGAGCTGTTCGATTTCCATCCAGCAACACCTCCCACTTTCTGATATCGAGCATGTTCGTAACCAACAAACGAATGAACTAGCTATTCATAATAGTAGCTCCCATGTGGACTAAATCTTCTCCATGTCTACGCCAAATTAAACTCAAGAGTGCTTCAACATGTTAACATAATAAAGGAATAATAA
Source organism: Iberis pinnata (assembly GCA_900406425.1). NCBI lineage: Eukaryota > Viridiplantae > Streptophyta > Magnoliopsida > Brassicales > Brassicaceae > Iberis > Iberis pinnata. The sequence continues at coordinate 7,598 of OVBE01003860.1, read as the reverse complement.
GTGATGACATTAGTTTAAAAACGACATAAATGAATGACTCCCCTATGGAATAAATCTTCTCCATGTCTACGCCAAATTAAACTCAAGAGTGCTTCAACATGCTAACATAATAAAAGAATAATAAGTGGTGAGATTAGTTTAAAAACAGCATGAATGAGTTACAAAAAATTGACCGGTGTGTCAATCCATTTATGCGGCGTAGCAATGTCCTTAAAAATTGGACGAGGCACTGTATGTCCATCAACATTGTACGTTCTACAAAATGATTATTAGTTAGTCGCATACGTAAAGGAACTACGCAGTTATAAAATTTGAGTTCATATACTTACTTGCCCTTGTGCTTTTTCAATGCAGCATTGAATTTCTTCTCAAGGTAGACATCAACATGAGTAAATGACTCGTGGATATGATTTGGTTGGACAACATTTACTGGTGTGACAATTTGTCGGTACCTTTTGGGACGTCTGGTTACTCTCCTATCACGCACATCATCAGCGACCATTGGTCTTTTACTAGACTTTTTTAGCTAAGCGAGAGTGGTATTATCCCCGTCTTCAACATTAAGTGTGTGTGTAGACGGATCTGCTTGATCCTGGACAACCTACATGTTATTAGATCAACTATTATGGTGAGACTATTGAAAAATGAACAACATAATTGTTATGGACAATAAATGTATGCATTTCTAAGGGTACCTTCTCCCGAGAATGACGTCCTTGTTCGAGACCCAATGAAATGCCACCATCATCCGGATCGTCCTCCTGAATAAATGTATTAAATGTATTTAGTCCATGAGAATCACGTCTACGAGATGGAGACAGTAAACATAATGTGAGTATTAAAATGTTACAAGTTTCTCATCGGAGCTTTCCATGTCCTCCTCCATAGGAAAGTCAGGAGTTAGCTGCATAAACGGAACAAAAAATATTAGAAACATGATGTACATTATCGATGTTTGTTTACAAGTAGATTGTGGACATCATGATGGTTATTACCATGTCAACCAAGTCATAATTATAAATGTGATTGGATGTACAACAGAAAGCAACTGGTTATGGGGGGGGGGTATAGGTTGGGAAATGTACAGGTAAATAAGGTTTTGAGGTGGGGGTCGGGGCCCCGCTAACATCACTACCATAATCTTCATCCGACTACCCAATTCAAAAATTGACATGTTAGGGAAACATTTCACGCATAACTTATATTTAAATGGAAAATTTTATCTACCTTATATTGGGAAGTCGTCCATGAGATAGATGGTTGTTGCCGACGAGGTACAATTGGTCCATCAATGTCGTATTCCTAAAAAATTGGTATGAGGACGCAATTTAGCCACAGGGTTGAGATAAAACAAGTATATTACTAAGAATATACGCAGACGAACTAAATGTGGATAATGAGATCTAGCGGTCAGAGTCGTCCCTACAGCAAATTGTTTGATTGTTGTTCGTAGTTTCCTGATGGACAATATTATAATTACTGAACATGTCTTGTCCATCAATACATTACGGATTTTATGTGTATTACCTTTACGGGTGTGGTCATTGGTGAATTGGGATTTGCACTGTCTGGGACATCTACCCTTTGCACTCCCTCCGCTAGCAGATCCTGGAACTACGAAATTTTAGTTAGGGTTATACGATTAGCATGCATGGACGATATATGTCCATATAACAATATGTCCACAGTAATGAAGTCTTTACAATAAAAACGATAAAAGTCATACCCTTTCCGTGGACGAAATCCTGTTCGGGTCAATATGGTCTCCCTCTGTTGTTGGCTCCTCTTTGACCTGAATGTTAGGGTCTGCCATCGACAGACATTGCTCACTCTCGTGGACAGCCTGAACATAAAAGATGGGCAAAAACACTTAGTGCATGGAGATAATACATATGAAACTATATACAGGTAAACTGATGTTTGCTTACATCGAATACACACACCAGAGATTTTCTGAGGTCTGAAATCACCCCAGCTACTTCGTTGTCAATCTTGTCCTGAAATATATTAATTCGATTAAGTATATATTCTGAAGTAGACCTCATGATTATAAGAAAAAAAAGGAATCAGTTTTCCTAACCTTCCCTAAGGACATATTAACCTCGTCACTCTTGTTTGTGATTGACTCGTCCTGCCCCTCTTTGTCTATGTCCTAGTACAAAAAATTATGTGGAGAAGTTAAATAGTATTGTAAATCTGGAGCCTAAGGTATTTAATGAAAACAAATAATGTTCTAAGCGTACCTCTTCTGAGGAAGTCTCATAGTCAGAATCATCTCCTGAAGGTGGCTCTACTATAGGGAGGTAACGCCTCTATTTTATCACAGCTTTAGGATGGCTCCCACTAACATTTTCTCCTACATTCTTCTCAACAGTGTCCTAAATATAAAATAATAAGTTAAATTTGTATGTTCTTTACCATTTTTTCAATCCATGGTTTCATGATGTCATTACCTTCTCAGTTGATATTACTTTCTCTTGTTCGAGTGATGCAATGGACACATTAGATTTTATTTCGTCTCTTGGCTGTAGACCATAACAAAACGTACAATATGTCAACAACAATTGTAAGTAATAGTCGATAGTATAAAATATAGAAAGTCCTACCAATGACTGGGTGTCATCTGCAATCACACCATGTGCTTCTTTTTCAATGCTTTCCTGATATATATGGTCTAGCTTCAGTGTATATAGTCTATGATAGACATTATGTTTATTTGATAAAATATGCTCTGATTTTCTCACCTTTCTTGTGGAAAAAATACTGTCATATGTCTTGTTTGTTGGCGACTCGTCCTCTTCATTCTCGTCCATATCCTGTTTGTAAATATCATATCAATTAGTGTGGACAAGTTATGTGGTAATGACCCCCTGGAAACTACCACTTCAACGTGAAAATATAGGAAACTATTAGCGTACATTTACAGACGAACTCTCGTCGTCAGATGATTCTCTATAAGGTATATCTACTATACCGATCAGACGAGTACGAGGGGTCGCACCTTCTCCCAACATCACACTAACGTTCTCTCTAGCCGTGCCCTACATGTTAAAATATATGCTAAATTGGTGTTTTTATTCTCATTTAATACAGGCGACATTGGTTAATGTGATTACCTTTTCTGTTGCTATCACTTTGTCTTGATTCACTCCTGCTGTGTACACTCTATTTTGATTTTCGACTTGACTCTTTGGACAACAATAAATAGCAATGTATGTCAGCCAAAGTTGTACATTATAGTGGAAAATTAATATGTTTTAAGCCATGTTTACTTACAACAAATCCTCCTCCCATTGACTTTGTGGAGTCTGCAAGGACGTCGGGATCAGTTGTCAATGGATCTTTCTCAACTTCAATATTTTCCAGTACAACGTGGTCCACTTTCTGTTACCCAAAAAGATGCAGCACAATTAATCAACAAAAGAAAATGATAATTCCAGGATTTCACTTACAGAGATTCCTCCACCATGTGATTTAGTTAGGTCTGCAATGACTGCACCATCAATAGCAAAACGCTCCTCGTCAATGGAATTGTTGTCCCCTATGGACTCTTGTCCTACATTTCCTGCCTTATTCCCTTCTTGTCCATGGGTTTTTTTTGCTTTCCCTCTTGGTTTAACAACTTTCCCCTTCAGCTTCGCATCCACCGCTATCAATGTCCACTTGTCGTAACCACCTAACCATATATCCTTGTTAAACTTGAAGTTCTGGCTGATTAATAGTTCAAGGTAGTCCACAGACTCGTCACCAACTTCGTCATCCCACTCATTTACATTCTCGTCCATCAACCGTGTTGTATCTTCAAGATACGGCCTGACGTACAACTACATTAGGTAAAAACCAACATTATTAAAACTTATAGAGAATGCTTAGATGAAAGAAACATTAGAAATGAAACTGTACAAGCACTTACATTGGAAGTGTGCTCAACCTCCATAATTTTCGAATTATGGAAACGTTTTAAGCCTGTCAAACTTTCAACAGCTTCATTCATGAACGTGTTGTGGTCGTCTGGATCAGGTGAAAACCTTTCCAACTCTGGAACTGCTTTGAAAAAACAACTGGAAGGCGAGGAGGAAATCGTGTGCTACCATATGGGACTGATTAAATTTCTCTTCCAGAAGCTTGACAGTCTTGCACTTATCCCCGAGTTTCAACATCCTCAAAGTCAATTTGAAACACCCACGCCCCCATGGATATGCCTCAAAAGAATACAGATCTTTGACCATCTCAACAATGGGGAAAGTATCTCTGACAGGCCACTTGGAGCAAATAAGTACTCCTTCTACGATTACAAGTAATCCAAGTCTCCTGCGATGCCAAGATGGCATCCTATCACGGTGGGGTAGGAGAGACTCAACCTTCAACATGTCAAAAATTTCTTTAATGGTGGTTTCCTCAGAATCCCCTGGAAACAAAATACTCCAAAAGGGTTTTCTCGGGTCAATAGGGTTTTGCAACCTACTAATTTCTTGTGGTTCAGAATAAGGTCCACACTGTAGACCAGTCACTATACCGAACTCCCTAAGAGAAAACCTAAATGGATGTCCACCAAAAATAAACCACATCTCATGTATCTTTACTGTTATTAAAGATCGGCAGAGCATTTGGTGGACAAGTTTACCGGACATGGACGACTTCTGCACATGTAATTCGAAAAGGGGCCCAAAATAGGAAGCTTTCAGTTACTCGAGGTCGGGGGTACCTTTCAGAACGTCGACTAGGTCTAGAATAAACTCCGGCTTGGAGTAGGAGTTTATTTTGCCACTGGGAGGATACCGCCTAGTTACGAACAATCTCGGAGGGAGCTTCGCAGGGTCAAGTACGAAATCTCCAGAACCTGTTTCGTGGACCAGAACTCGGGGTCTGTCCACTACTGCATGTAGGGAATCTATGTTCCTCTTTCGGTTCGATTTCCTACGGCTGCTATAGGCATCCATTTCCAATATTTGTAAGAAAATTAGAGAAAAAATTGAAGAACCAGAGAAGAACTTGCGAAGAATAAATAGTGAAGATGAGAGAGAGATTAGAGAAAAATCGAAGATGGTAGAAGATGAATGAGAAGTTGAACCGTGACATGACATTAGAGAGGTTACTTTTTGGTTTTTTAAAAATTTAAATTAATTTCTTTTAACCGCTGGCGGTTTTTTCGCTTTTAGGAGGGATGAAAGAGTCTTTCTTTAACCGTTATTATGGCAGTGTCTGGAAGTTGTGGATATTGTGATATTTCGGCTAATTAGAAGTGCTCAGAGTAATTTTCTCTTATTAAAAATTGAAGGCCCAAAGTTCTCACAATTTGTTTTTAAAAAGTTCTCATGACCGAGCAATAATCTTAGGATCTGACATGGCCCAACCTTTCTTTCCGACTTCGTCATACAAGTCATCATCTAAGAGCATCTTACTCCATTTTTACACTTAAATGGAGTAAATCCATTGAGTTTTTTTTTTTAATCCTTTTCTATTTTGGAGTCGAAAAATAAATAAATGATGAAATACTCTATAAACTTATTCATAACATTATTTTACATTTCATTTTTGGAGTTACTCTATTTTTGAGTGATACATTGGAGTAAAATCATCTAGTTATTCTATTTTGAACTAAAAATTGGAGTTACATTCAAGACGTTCCAACTCCATATTATTAGGAATCATAAATTGGATTTAAATTATTAATAAAAATAAAAATGGGTAACAACATTCCGCCACATAATAAACTTAGAATAATGTGTATATAATCTAAACTATTATTTAAAGAGTCATTTAAAAAAATGATCTTAAGTTCATTGGAATATTATTTGATTTGCCATTTTTAATTTAAAAAAAAAATTTAATATAAAAGCCAACAACTTCAATACTCCAAAAAATATCTTAACAGTTTTTACAACAAACACTTATAAAAATTTCTTATAATATTTTATTTGGTTTTTAACATTTAAAAAAAATCTGTTAACAACTTTAGTACTCCAACATCTTAACTATTATTTAAGGAGTCTTTTAGTAAAGGGTTTTCTGCAAAAAAAAAAACCTTCAGTCTGATTAAATAGACAAATCAAACCTCCAGATTATTTCCATGCACGTAAAACCTTCAGCTTATAGTCAACCCGCAATACAGTCCATGCCGTTAACTCACCATCTATAATTAACGGTTTTGGTTTTCTGAAAAAACAAACCGCGAGTCATATTAAATAGACAAACCAAACCTTTAAGTGTATTAATGCAGGTCAAACCGTGAGCTGATGGTCAAACCGCAATAAAATCCATTGAAAATTTATGGTTTTTTTATAAGCAATATTTTATTATATCTTTCATTTTGTCAAAATTAAATATTGATATATGTACATAATTTTCTTAACTAGTTCATAAATCAAACCATATTGTAATATATGAAATATAATATATATATATATATATATATATATATAACTGATTATGTTTATTAGTGTTTTAGATTTGTGGTTGATACCTAGACAATATCCACATCAAGATAATAATTCAATGATATATGTCAAAATTATTTAGCGATACTAATGTCAATTTTCATAAAATAAAGTTAACTAAACATAGAAAACCTACTAGTTATATATTCAAATGAAAATGATAAATTTTGTATTATCTCNTAAACTATTATTCATGCTTATAAATAGTTTATTTTTAAAGAAATTATTTTACTAAATTAATTATATTTAATATGATCAATAAATAATTACAAAATATATTGTAAAAATGATCCTACATATGAACTTAGTCTTTTATTAAGTATAAAATATTTTGCCCCCATAAAAATTAGTTATGGATCCACCACTACGTGTAATGATAACGTGTCAAATATTAATCTAAATATGCTACTTGATTCAACACTTAATTTGATTATCGTTTGTAAGTTCATATATGTGGGAAAGTGTTATCATAAGTTGGATCTTTGTAAATTCATTCAAAATAAAATTTTTGCATTAATATATAATAATTTTTATCTATAAATTAAATTAATATATAATAAATTTTAGTTAAAATTTTGCATTAATTTTAAGGGTTTTCTGCAAAAAGACTGCGAGTCTGATTAAATAGACAAATCAAACCGTGAGCTATTTAAATGCAGATCAAACCGTGAGCTGATGGTCAAACTGCAATACAGCCCATGCCGTTAACTCACCGTTTGTTCCGTTAACATTTGACACGTCATCGATATACAGATGGGCTGTATTGCGGGTTGACTCTAAGCTGAAAGTTTTACGTGCATGGAAATAATCAGGAGGTTTGATTTGTCTATTTAATCAGACTGAAGGATTTTTTTGCAGAAAACCCTTTAATAAAATAACTTTAGGTTGATGTGGAATATTACATTTTTTGCCATTGAAAATTAAATATTATTATAATATTAAAATAATTACATAAACTAGAATACCTAAACTAAATGTTATTTAGTATTAAATAATATTAAATCAAATGGATAATAATTATGTAACCATAGATTTAGGATATTATAATTAATTATGTTTAATAAACATTTAATATTAAAAAATCTCAGCATCATAATCATTTTGATATTAAGAAATCTCAATATATAAATTTTCAATTTTTAATATATATATATATATATA
>OVBE01003859.1:0-25623 GCA_900406425.1 Iberis pinnata | reverse complement strand
TATATGAATGATTTTTTGCCTAGTTATAAGGTTTGGTATTTGCATGGCGAAGAACATCATATTGTCCGGCCACAAAACAACACAAATCCGAACTACAATCACCCAATTGGCAAATCCAAGGTATGTGTTTGAGTTTTTAGGTAGATTTATGGTTGATTTGAGTTTTTAGGGAAATTTAGAAAATTTTGATCTAGGGTTGATTTTGGTGTTTAGATTGTGTTTAGGGTTGGGTTTAGGGTTGAAATTTAGGATTAGGAATTTGTTTAGGGTTGAAATGTGTTTAGGATTAGGAATATGTTAGGGTTTTAGGGATTGGATTTAGATTTTGTTTTTACAATGTATTTAGGGTTGATATTGTGATTTGTGTTTAGAATGTGTTTAGGGTTGGATTTAGATTTTGTTTTTGTGTTTTAGGGTTTAGGGTTTAGGGTTTAGAGTTTTGATTAATTTTTAATTTTATTTAATTTATGTTATGTATATAATTATAAAAATTAACATTTATATTTTTAAAAAATTTAATTATAATTATTATTTAATAGAATAAAATTAACATTAATTTAATTTATATTAATTAGAAATTTAAAAATTAGAATTATATTTATCAAAAATTTTAATTATATTAATACAATTTATAATTATTATTATAAATTCTAATTTTTTAAATTGAAATTGTTTTAGTTCGTATTCCCAATTTCATAATGAAATTGGTCAGACGTCGGCACAGACGGTCCCGTCACCGTCGTCTACTCGGGTGCCTGATACACCTCAGGCGGCTCAGGGACATTCGCAACCCCAAATGCGAATGTATATAGAGGATCTCCTGGTCCAGCCTGGCCGGGAGCGATTGCGGTAAGTAACCCAGATGTCCTTGAATTAATAGCAAATGACCATTTTAAATGGTTAGTACTAACATAACTGGTTTTGCAATTTTTAGCAAGAGTTCAACTGGTTACCTCAGTTGACTCGCGAGGTCCGGATTGCCTTCGATGCACGAGCTGCGAGGTCGTACAGTTCACACGTCTATGTGTGGAAGCATAGTTGGTTCGTCGAGAAGAAGAAGCATACCAAGATGTCGGACGAACTCCTACCAGGCTTCATTGCACATTGGGAGTTGGAGAAGGTCAAGGAGATATCTGATACCAACAGGAACAACCGGATGAGCACCCGAGATGGCAAGGGGATAGCTACTACCAACACCGGTTCCAAGAGTGCGGCGACACGGGCCGATGAGATGGTATGAAAATTTATATTTCACATATAGAACTTAATATTATATTTCTAAATACTAATTAATTGTCAATCATAAAATAGGAGCGTGAGACTGGCCGTTGACTTGGACCTGTCGAGCTTATGGAGGACATCCACACGAACAAGACGACGGGTCAGATACAGGATGAGGTGGTTCGCGAGGTTGCCACCAACACACGTCGGCTGATCTCTGAGCGGGCGACTCAGGAGTCCATCCCACCCGAGGATGTCCCGATCGATGACCAGTACCATCTAGCGTCTCAAGTATGTAATATGATAATACTTTTAAATTTTAATGTAACATAATGGTTTTAACTTTATATTCCGTTTGTTGTTTCTTGCAGGTTACGAAGAAACAAAAGGGGCGCGCATTGCGGCTCGGGAACATGGCGGCTTTATGTTTCCCGGGATCGTCTCGAGCTAGGAGTTCTATGTGGGAGGAGGAGATGCGGCAGAAGGACGCGGCTATGGAGTTGATGCAGCAAGAGAAGACTTAGATGAAGGCCGCGCAATTGGAGACAGAAGCTCGCCTCACCGCCCAACTGAACGAGCAACTTGGGGAACGACTCAAAGAGCAACATGAGGAGATGCAGCGTCACATGGATGAGCAGCTCCGGATGATCGTGGAGACTTTCATGTCCTAGATGTCGGGCCCGCTTCCCGCCACCACCACCATTTCAGTAGTGTCGTTTTTCATTTTATGTCGATAGTTTCGGTTTTTGTAAACATTTGCATATTTTACATTTTATAAATGATTTTATTTTTATTTTAGTTTAATTAAATTTAATTATAAATTAAATTTAATTATTTATAAATAAAATTAATATTTTATATCAAATTAATCAATTAATATTTAATAAACAAATTATTAATTTTTGTAAAAAAAACATACCAAATACTGACAGATGCATCCGTCAGTAACTCATCCGTCACGAATCCGTCAGAAAATTCGTGACGGATTGGTGACGGAATATTTCTGAGGGATTCCTGACGGATCAATGATTGACGGATGGATCCGTTAGAAAATCCGTCACTAATAGTCCGTCATGATCCGTCTAGAAAATTCCTGACGGATTCGTGACGGATGGTCAATTACTGACCAATTAGAACTGATGGACATGATCCGTCACGAATCCATAAGGATTTCCGGTTCTTGACGGATTCGTGACGAATTTGTCCATCATGTTATCGGTGTTTCTTTGTAGTGTACGAACTTTCAAATTATTTTGCTTAATTCTCCATATAATTTTAAGTTGGTTTTAGAGTATGCATTAAAAGACCAACAAATTGTTGGATAGATAACGTGGGTTGCTATTCTTAAGGAAAAAATTGGTCAACCTTTTTAAAAGGAGAAGGGCATGTGAGATTATAATCCAAGTGTAATATGTTAAATTATTCTTAATTAAATAAGGCATATGGAAAAATAAATCAACAGTGGAACTTTAATATAATAATACGAGGAGATGAGTGATCTCCACGGTCATTTCGATAAGTCAACCTGTGGAATATGAATTTAGAAAATTTATGTAATGACGTGTGCTCAACATCGATATCATATACTCTCTTTAAAAAAAAAAATCTACCAAATCCTTCCTCTGTGGCGTTTACTTGGTCGACAAGTAATGTATACAAAAAATGATTTAGTTGAAATTTCCTTTTTGTACATGTTGGGGGTTTGCTAAATATTTTTAATTACATGTAGGTTTGTTTCATATAAACTTGTCAAAGACTCAAAAGGTATTCTCTGAATTAATTCCCTTATGCTAATATTAGAAAACATTCATCTCTTTTGCCAATGAACACAAAAGGAAAATTTTCATAATCTTAAGAAAACATCTTTGAGCAAGTCCGTTAGAGAGGATCTTAATGAATTTTTAAGGTGTATTTATAATGTATTAAAAAAGAAAAGTAAATATTTTAATTAAACTAATATAAGAGTCGGTCTTTAGATAATGTTTTTAAGACCACTTAAGAGTTGCATACGTGTCGGATTATGATTAACTCAATTGTCGGATGATAGGACATGTCATCGAATAAAAATATTTTTATCTTCACATTTTGTTTTCTTGATACATAGTTATTAACTACAGAATGTGAAGATAAAAATATTTTTATTAGATGACATGTCATATCATCCTAGTTTTTTAATGCTCATTTTTAGTTTTATGGTCATAGTGTTTTCTTTATATATAACTCTATTTTTTTATTTGAATTTACTTGTTAAATAATTCTTAGACTGAAAATTATGATATAAATAAAACATAGTTGAATGATATCTACAAATTTCTTCTTAACTCTCTCTATTAATGCATATTACAGAGTAAAAGATGTTCTGTATATTGTTTCTCCAAAGTTATATATTTCTCCATCAACTACATAAACCGTCTTTATGAACATATATTTTGTTTAATTAACCCAAAATTTGTACATTTTCTTCAAGGAATTCTAAGTGGAAGGATTATATTCAAAATCTTTAACAAAAAATATCAACATCTACGTAGTCAACACTCATTGGGTAAATCCAACCATTTGGTAAATAGTGTATTTAACATGTTCCATCACTTACGTTTTTCTTTTGTCCTTTATAATATTAAAATAAAATATTTGACCTTCAATTGTCAATTATAAGAATAATACTTTATAATTTCTTTGAGCTGATTTCAATTGCAAATAAACTGTCTCCTCTTAATTGCTTCAAAAAAATTTACAAGTTAACTATAAAAGATAACAAGATTTCAGTTATAATTAATAGATGATGAAATTTTTTATTGATGTATCTTGGTTAAGAACTTTGGAATGTCCGGTCTATTATTGGTTTAGTCTAATTAAGATATAATCTTTAGATTATTTCTGGTTAAGTGATTTGTTACATTTCTAAAAAGATGTAACAAACTTTGGCTAATGAGAAAATATGTTTTACATCAATCTTTCTCTTTCATTCTTTCACTATTATGGTATCATAGCAAAATCTGCTCAACTTCTGTTGATTTTTCTTTATTTCCGCTCAGATTCACCACTATTTTGTTAGATTTCTTCTTCCTCACCGTTTAATCAGTTCAAATTTAATATTAGACTTCATAAATCACCATTAATGGCCTATCGAAGCTTCGATTCAGCTCAAACTAGCTCGTCGTTGATATAAGGAGCTCTGATTTCTTCAATGGTGAAACAAGGGAGGAAACCGAAGTCTCGAAACAAAACATCAAAAGTAGAAAACACTCCAAATCGAACTAAAGATATGATAAATGAAGATTATGAGAAGATGATGACTCCACATATACTTTTAAGTGAAATCGTAACATACCAGCTTCAGATTCAATAAGATTGGATAACTTTTACAATGTTAATAGTCCATTTTTTCTACATTCTTTTGAGCATCCTGGACTTTCAATCGTTTCACATATCCTAGATGGAATGAATTACAATAATTGGTCAATAGCAATGAAAATGAATATAGATGCTAAAAATAAATTAGCTTTGTTGATGGATAATTGCCAAGCTAAATTAAAATGATAGTCTGTTCAAGATTTGGAGTCGATGCAATAGTATGGTTAAGGCATGTGTGTTGAATGTTGTTAACAAGGAGATTTATGATAGTATCTTGTATTATGAAGATGCTACTGAAATATGGACTGATCTTGCTATAAGATTCAGAGTTTGTAATCTTCCAAGGAAATACCAGCTTGAACAATCAATTAGCAATCTGATACAAGGAAATATAGATTTGACTGCATACTATACGAAAAAGAAGACTTTATGGGAACAATTAGCAAAACACTAGGATTTTAACAGTGAAAAGATGCAATTGTGACCATGTAAAACAGTTAATGGAAGAATCTGAAACTAGCATAATCATTCAGTTTTTAATGGGATTGAATGACAACTTTCTTAACATCAGAGGCTAAATCTTAAATATGAGACCTAGGCCAGGCTTGACTACAATTTACAAAAATGTTATATCAAGAGGACATCTAACAGATCGTGGGAGAAACAATTTCAAAGATTATGACTAATCCATATGCTTTTTAGGTTCATAATACATATCTTCCTGATCAAAAGCATATCTTACCTGTAAGTGGTAGTCAATTGCAGAAGCATAAATGTTCTCATTGTCACAAGAATGGTCATACCACGGAAAAATGCTACAAGCTACATGGTTATCCTCCAGGTTATATTCCTAAGTGGAAGAGGGCAGCAACTGTTGGGTTAACTAATCTGTCTTCGTCTCAATTTTCAATAGGACAAAGAAAATCATAAGGGGGATAAAAACAACACATGTATGTCTGCAGATCAGATACAAAAATGATTACCTATCTTAGTTCCAAACTTCAGCCTTCAAGTGTAGACACTAACCGGGATAAGGCTTGTTCTTCGACTTCAAAATCGGTACCAATGATATCACAATTATCAAGTACATTCCTAAATCTATACTCTACACATTACTATGACAAGCTAATTTCTTCTATCTCTAAATAATCAGTTGTGTCTCTTCTAGATTGAGTTATAGATTCATGAGCTACTCATCATGTCACACACAATAAGAGTCTTTTTATAGAGTATAAGCTATTAAATAATACATTTGTCACTCTACCAAATGGAAATACAGTTAGGATAATGGGCATAGGTATCATTCAATTGTCTCTCTCTTTACACAATGTGTTATATATTCATAAATTTAAGTTTAATTTGACCAGTGTGAGTGTCTTAAAAAATCATTGAACTCAAAGGTTAGCATACATATGATGAATGCTTTGTCCAGGAACTTAAACAGGAGTTGATGATTGCTCGAGGTAGCTAAATTAGAAATTTATAAATCTTGAAATTCAATGTTTTTGCCAATTTTTTTCTTTACAAGGTACTGATTTTGTATGTTCAAATGCATGGTAGATTCAATTACTTGGCATATGAGGTTAGGTCATCCTTCTCAATATAAGACATAATCGTTAGATGATGTATTCCATTTGATAAATCATTGAATAAGAAAACAGTTTCTAAAGCTCGTCATTTGTAAAAAAATGTCTACCATTTAAATCAAGATAGAATATGTGCAATAATCCTTTTGAATTAGTTCACATTGGTACATGGAGACCTTTTTGTGCATACGACTCATGATTTTATATATTTTGACAATAGTAGATGATTATGCTCGAGCTACATGGATCTATTTCATGAAAACAAATATGATATTCTTCATATCTTTCTTGCTTTCATTCAAATGATTGAAACACGTTTTGATACAAAAAGTTAGGACTGTTAGACTGATAATACACATCAGTTAAAATTCACTTAATTGTGTGTATTAAAAGGCATAATTTCATATCATTCTTGTCCTAAAATACTTGAACATAATTCAGTTGTACAGAGGAAACATCAACATATATTAAATGTTGCTAGAGCCTTGTTTCAATCTAACGTCCGTTTGGAATTTTGGGAGTATTGTATTCTTAATGCTGTCTTCCTAACGAATAGATTGCCTACCCCAGTCTTAGAGAATAAGTTATGAAAAGCTCACTAGAAATAAACCTGATCTAAGTTTGATCCAAGGTCTAGGTAAGGTGTTTTCATTGGTTATCCAGCTAAGTATAAGAGGTACAAGTTACTAAATATAGAGACATGATGTTTCAATTTCAAGGCATGTCATATGTCATGAAGAAAATTTTCTTTTTATGTCATCTTCTTAATCTCATGACACAACAATTTTCTTTCCTCATTCAAAAATACGTGCTATCATGATGGTGAGTTGCCAATGTTTTATCTTCTTCTGAAATTAAGGCTCGTAGAAAAAAGAAAACTCTTATACATTTGCAGGACTTTGATTGTTATAATAATAGTAGTACTACTCTATATCTCATTAGCAATTATATCTCTTATTCTTATATATCAGACTTATAAAGCTTTTACTAGCACCATCACTAACCACATTGTACCACAAAGATATTCAGAAGCCATGTCTTCTCAGGTTTGGTGTGAGACAATGAGACTGGAAGTGGGGGTATGACTAGGACTAATACATGGAGTATCTGTTCTTTACAACCAAATAAGTACCTATAAGCTGTAAATGAGTATTTACAATCAAATATCATGTTGATGTTACATTTGAAAGGTTTAAAGCTCGTTTAGTGGCAAAGAGATATACTCATCAAGAGACATTAGACTATGAAGAATTTTTTTCACCACTGCTTAAATTGACTTATGTTACAATGGTTTTCTTACTTGGTGTGAAGATGAGCTGGTACGATAGTCAACTAGATAATTTAAAGGCTAATTTTTATAGAGGTGGACTTTGAGGGAAAGTTATATCACTTTGGTGTATTTCTTGAAGTAATTACATTCTAGTGCACTTTGGTGAGGAAAGAGAAAACTTTTATCTCCATTATACCCTTATTTTTCTATATAATTACACTATATCATTTTCTCTCTCCTGACATGTGTCAGATGTTGATATTTGCTTTTTTTTTCACTTTCAATCTTTAAAAGCCAATTACTTGATAATATATATATATATTCAAAAAAACTAAAAGTTATACCAAAATTTGTAAATTTTTATACTCTATAAATAGACACTTGTTTTGTTTAATTTGGACACAGGAAAAAAAAACAAGTTTCATGACGTATATGTACACGACACTCTATGTACAATAGCTAGTTATTCGATGTACACAATGATTATTCAGTATGTGTAAAATGTCGTGTATCATCCTGCATGTGTATAACGTCATGTACATGATGTTTATGTGTACAATCTCGCGTATCATGCAATATGTGTACAATGTTAGTACACAATATTCTGTACACATTGTTTGTGTACATCGTGCTAATTATTCAGTGTGTACATCTAATCATTAGCATGATACACACAAGCATCATGTACACATCGTTGTGTACATGATGCTATGTACATGTTGCATGATACACGACGTTGTACATAGACTGCATCATCATTGTGTACATCTAATAATTATACGTCCATTGCACACAACATTGTACACAGACTGTTGTATCATTGTGTACGACTGCATCATCATTGTGTACGAGTGCATTATCATTGTGTACATCTAATCATTAGCATGATGTACACAAGAATCATGTACACATCATTGTGTACGCGATGTTATATACATGTGGCATGATAAACGACGTTGTATATAGACTGCATCATCATTGTGTACATCTAATAATTATACATCATTGTAAACGACATTGTACATAGTCTGCATTATCATTTTGTACATCTAATAATTAGCAAGATGTACACAAACATCATGCACACATCATTGTGTACATGACGCTATGCATTATTACATGATACACGATATTGTACATAGACTGCATCATTCTTGTGTACTCTGAATAATTAGCGTCACGTACGGAAAGCGCCGTGTACACAGAGCGTCGTGTACAGAAAACATAGTGTACACAGACGTCATGAAACTTGAATTTTGTTTTGTGTCCAAATAAAAAAAATAAATGTCTGTTTATAGACTACAAAAAATATAATTTTTGGTATAATTTTTCTTAAAATATATATATTATCAAATAATTAACTTTAAAGATTGAAGATGGAAAATAAAAGCATCACATCACATCAATACCACTCATTTTTTCTCTCCCTCCTTTTAAGGACTAAATGGTAATTGATGCAATTGAAAGTCCATCAAAAGCAAAAGATCTACTTTTTTGTAAATAGTTTAAAATTAAATGCATCATAGTGAAATTATTTCTAATTTAAATGCATTCTTGAATGAAAATTTAGATGAAGAAATATATATATATGTGTGAAAGTTCTTCTTGGATATGCGAATTCGGATAAGTTAAAGTTACCCCCTAATGATGTGTGTAAACTTCATAAGTAATTTTATGGCCTAAAACAGGCTAGACAATGGTTTCTCAAGCTTTCTTCTACACTAAGAAGTCTTGGGTTTTGAGAGATTTGGTGATCAATGATCATACATTGTTTATGAAGTACATGGATACAACTATTCTTGGAGTATTGGTTTATGCTGATGATATTTTAATTGTCCAAGGACCAGTTGAAGTCTCATTTCAAATTAAGAGATCTAAGACCAGCTAAATACTTTATGGTTCTGGAAATTGCAAGTTTACATTAAGGTATCTCAATTTTTCAAAGGAAATATCTCTTGGAGTTTCTTTCTATTATTGGATTCTTAGGCAGTAAATCCTTCTAGTATTCCATTATATCGTAGTATCAAGCTCTCTAAGGATAATGATACTCCTTTTTCTGATTCCACTTTATATAGGAAGCTCATGGGAAAGTTAATGTATCTGCAGATGACATGTCCCGACATTTCTTATGTTGTGAACACATTGTGTCAGTTTTCTCTAATCCTCGTGAGACTCACTTGACTGCAGTATATAAACTACTTAGGTATCTCAAAGGTTCTGTAGGTCAAGGTTTGTTTACTCTTCATATCCTTCTTTTTACTTGTATCGATTCTCTAATTATGACTAGACTGCTTGCTTGGATAGTCGTAGATCAATCATAGGTTTTTGTATATTTGTTGGTTAGTCTATGGTTTCATGGAAATCCAAGAAGCATGACACTATTTCTTATAGTAAAATTGAAGGAGATTTTAGATCTATGACCTTAGCATCTTAAAAATTAGTTTGATTGTCTAAATTGCTTTGTGATTTCAAGATTCACTTTTTTCATCCTGCTTATTTGTATTGTGATGATCATGTTGCTTTGCATATAACTAACAATTCAGTTTTTGATAAGAGGACTAATTAAAAATGTGGGGTTGGATTTTTATAATACAAGGAATTATATAGAATTTGGTTTCTTGAAGACTATATTTGTCATATTTGGCAATCAGTTAGTTGATGCCTTAGCAAAGCCTTTGCATTATGCTCCTGTGAGAGTTGATTGAAAAGATGGATATTAGCAACATCTTTGCACCTCCATTTTGAAGGTGGCTATTGATATATCTTCGTTAAGAACTCTGGAATGTCAGATTTATTATTCTTTTAGTCTAATTAAGATGTAATCTTTAGATCATTTCTAGTTAAGTGGTTTGTTACATTTTTGTAAAGTTGTAACAAACTTTGTTGATTTGGTTAATGAGAAAATATGTTTTTAACAAGAGGAATTCTTTCAAATACCATCAAACGAAGTTCAAATTTCAAAAATACCACACTCCCAAAAGTTTTAAAAATACTACACACTTCTAAATGTTCCAAAAATATCACAAACATAAAAAGTAAAATTTAAGGATTTAGAATTTAAAATTTTGGGTTTGAGTTCATTAAATAAAATTTAAGATTTATATATGAAGGGGGTAGGGTTTGGTTTGGTGGATTTAAATTAAAAATATTAAAGTTATTTGAAATTTGTGGTATTTTTGAAAAAATTGTGGAATTTTTGGAATTTTTGGGAGTGTATAGTATTTTTGAAATATACTAATTTTTTGTGGTATTTTTGAGAATCCCCTGTTATCAATCTCTCTATTCTTACACTATTAGTTTTGTTGAACGAACTAAAAAAATAAAATAATAAAAGATAGAGAAGATTTGTTTCGTCAACAAAAATAAATGAAGGCATTTTGTTCGTGTGATGTTTTATTTGTCCACATTTAAGCCACAATAGGCCGGTAAAATAGCTAGTTACTGCACAATAGCAGACAATTCATATACTATCATAGGGGCGGAGACTCGATTCCGACAATTCATATATTATCTTATGCACGGAAACTCGATCCCGGATGGAATTTCGATCATGCTACCTGCCTCATATGGACTTATGAATGCCACTAAACCAAAACCACTTTCCATTCTAACGTTGCTTTTGACATATAAAAAATATTTATTAAAGAAAAAAAAACAGAGTTTTTTGAGGTTTCGTTTCATAATTTTTTCAGTATTCAAAATTAAACACTATATATTTTTATTGTAAATATATTTTTATATCTAAGAAATATTCAACCATAATCACACACTAAAATTATACTTTATGTTTGATATCGTCGCGTTCATTGACCGAATTAATCTCTCAGGAGTTTGAGTATATGGGGCTTTGGAATGTTTCATGAATTACTAGACCAATGTCACCAAGTTACAAAAAGTCAATAAATTATTCGATTAATTTCTCCATATTGTTGAAATCTTCAATAATTTTAGTTTATAGTATCTTTTTTTCGATCACTGCATCATTCTAAGAAAGTAAAAATGGTTAACAAAATTTTCGACGATTATTAACTATAAAACTATGTGGTCATATGTGAGAAAAATGAATTATATAGTACCAATGTTGACATAACAAAACTATATATAAACTTACAAAATCATTTGAAATCCTCTAAGATTCACTCACAAATATAAGTTCTGAGATAAAATAATCTTGAAAAATGGTACCATAAAAATTTGATAGTTATTTGATGAAAATTTTATGTATTTTTAACTGAATTTTCTTTTCTTCAAAACCAGGTGGTTGTGGTAAGTGGTTACCACATTTGAAGAGGAATTGATCTATTGTTCTAAGCTAGAGATCGATTTTGTTGAGTGCGAAATTACGAAATCTTTTTTCTTGGACAACAGAAAATGACGTTACACTTTAAACCTATTAAAAAAACTTAGTAACTAGACTATTTGACGGTATTACTCACCATAAGAAGAGAATTAAAGGCCTCGACCCCATCTCTTTTTAACTTACAAAAAAATATCTTCATGAAGAACTACATAATTTATATTATAACACACATTATTATATAATATGGACCATATATTGTATACAATAAATTGGAGGAGAAGTGAATTTCACAACGTATCCCATTCAAAAGCACCTTATTCATCAATATCAATATCAATATAAATATAAATATGTTATATATTCTTTTGGGTATACCACCTCAATCCAATACAATTTAGATGTTAGTTTGTTATTTTTATAAAAAAATTTCCAATCGCATAAGAAAATTCATTGCATATAATACTAGCATATATATAGAAATCTTAGACCTTGCCATGATTTTGATATGGTCTTGCTTTGGAAAACTGCATTTTCTATTCAGTTTTTATCGACGAATCACAATTTTAATGAGATCACATTTTCTAACATATATAAACGTAAGAGTACAGATATTATATACAACAAACTCTAATTTGAAATAAATCATGTAAAAAAAAGCGAAAGAAACTATAAAACAGCTTTTTTATACATAAACACTACAATAATAATTCAATTAATCAATAAATAAATTTCCGTTGTAAGCTTAATTTTTGTCAGAAGTAATTCTTTGTAAATCAATATTTTAAAAATTAATAACATGTAAATCTGACATTACTAAATTATAGTACTAGAACTGTATTAACGTATAGGAAATATTAAAAAAAAAGTATGGAATTGGAATTTGGCTTTACAATATTAATAATTTGCAATTAATTATGACACGGTTTTGTCCGGAAGTTAACTTTTGCGAGGTAGTTTCCACAAGGAATCTGAGTGGCATACTCGTAGTATCTTTAAACAATTGGGGGCATAGATATAAATGAACACGTACGTCTCTCTTAAAACGTCGTGCGAAATCATCTTCTTTTTGCTTTATTAATAATCAAAAATCAGATCACAGTAGAAATTCGAAAGAAGCATCCCAACCAATAATAACGGCGGCATGACGTTGCGGAGAGGCTTCCCGCTTCTCTGGCAGCAGTACACGGCGCTTCTCCGGAAAAACCTTCTGCTTTCATGGCGGAGTAAGAGAGCCACGTTCCTTCAGCTCTTCGCTTCTTTCTTCTTCATCCTCCTCATCTTCTGTATCCAGGAGGCTATGGAGAAGAGCTTTGCCTCCTCCACGTCTCTCAAGACTGTTACCGATCCCTCTCCGCTAATTGCGCCGCCCATTCCGCCTTGTGAGGATAAGTTTTTCGTTAATCTTCCCTGTTTTGATTTTGTTTGGAGCGGCAATCTTAGCCGGAGAGCCAACGATATTGTTAATGCGATTATGGCAAACAATCCAGGGAGACCTATACCCACTGAGAAGGTCAGTAGAATTGCGTAATTAAACATTCTCCATGAAAAGTTTAAAGTAGACTCTGATGGAACTTTAGTAATTGTTAAGCAAAGTGTTTGAGAAATCTATATGGTTAAGATTTCTAGAAATTAAAAGTCAAACGTGCAAATTGAAAAGAACTGTTTTTGATTATCTGGTCTATACAGGTTAAACCATTCACGGATCCTGATGCTGTAGATGCATGGCTATTGGCGAATCCCTTGAAAGTTCCAGGAGCCTTACACTTTGTGGAAAGAAATTCTACAGTTATCAGCTATGGTATTCAAACAAATTCAACCCCAGAGATGAATCGAGGAAGGTTTGAAGATCCCACGTTTAAGTTCCAGATACCCCTTCAAATTGCTGCTGAACGTGAAATAGCCAGGTCCTTAATTGGAGGTATGCATCTCTTGTTTAATTATTTGTGTATCTTTCCGCAGCATGTGTTTAGTTCTGACATTGGAACTTGCAGATCCAAAATTTAATTGGGTTGTTGGATTTAAGGAGTTTCCACACCCAACTATTGAAGCTATTGTTGCACTGGACACAATAGGACCAACTTTTTTCCTTGCTGTCACCATGTTTGGTTTTGTTCTTCAGATCAGTTCTTTGATCACTGAGAAAGAGCTCAAACTTCGCCAGGTATAATATTTACACTGTTACAACTGTCTATTTAATACACTGATTTTGTTTTTTTTCCTGACAGGCAATGACAATGATGGGTGTTTTTGACACTGCTTACTGGTTGTCATGGCTTACATGGGAAGGATTTCTTACTACTATCTCGGCCATCTTGATAGTTCTCTTTGGCATGTTGTTCCAGTTCGACTTTTTCTTGAAGAACAGTTTTGCTGTTGTCTTCTTACTTTTCATGCTTTTCCAGTTTAATATGGTAAACCTGCATCTCCGAGAAGGGTTTTATCTTCTTGATTTTCCCTCTTTTGGCACATCAATCAAATTATATATTTCTGTTAGATTGGACTAGCATTCATGCTATCAGCTTTTATCAGCAAATCATCTTCAGCAACTACTGTCGGCTTCTTTGTGTTTCTGGTTGGCTTTATAACACAGGTGCCATTCTCATGTGAAAAAGAGTAGCTTAAACTTTTTCTTTGATTCATATTACTTATCATAAATCTAATGTAGCTTGCAACATCAAGTGGGTTTCCCTATGCCAACAATTTCTCTCGCACAATCAGGGCACTTTGGTCACTGTTCCCACCCAATACCTTTTCTCAAGGTCTAAAGCTGCTTGCTGATGCAACTTCAACTCCTCAAGATCCTGGAATTAGTTGGAGTAAGAGATCAGAATGTGGACCCAATGATGACACTGATTGTGTGATTACAATTGTATGTCAGCATTCACAATCTTTTATCAACTGTCTCCTGTCGGTCTGTGATTGTTGCTTATTTGGTTTTGGCAGAATGATATCTACTTGTGGCTTCTTGGGACATTCTTTTTGTGGTTTGTTTTGGCCCTCTACTTTGACAATATTGTACCAAATGCGTCTGGTGTAAGAAAATCTGTCTTTTACTTTTTAAATCCTGGTTACTGGACCGGTAAAGGTGGCAACCGAGTAGAAGGTATTTTTTTCTTTGTCTCGTTTCAGTATTAATTACGACATTAACCTTTTCTACTATGAACAGAAGGTGGAATATGTAGTTGTACTGGTTCGGTCCCACATGTCGATCAAATTACCCCAGATGATGAAGATGTCCTTGAAGAGGAAACTTTAGTTAAACAACATTCAATGGAGGGCTTAGTTGATCCGAATATTGCAGTTCAAATACGTGGTCTTGCAAAGACTTATCCAGGGAAGACTAATTTTGGATGCTGCAAATGCAAGAAAACTCCTCCTTATCATGCTCTCAAGGTATTTCTTCTAAGAAAAAAAAGTGAAAACCTGATCTTCCTACGTTGATCAAATACAATTAGGATGGTGGAGTCTGTTGTTTGCCAAAGTTGCTTATGTAACTAGAACTTGAATGAAATTTGACCATTTATTCTCCTTAAGGTTTCTACCATGATTCATGTTTCATTTATGCTGTAACTAATTCTTGGAATATAAACAGGGGTTGTGGATGAATATTGCCAAAGATCAACTATTCTGTCTTCTTGGACCCAATGGCGCAGGGAAAACAACTACTATCAATTGTTTGACAGGCATAAATCCAGTAACTGGTGGTGATGGTAAGTAGCTTCCAATTTTTCTTGTATTTGTTTTGCAGAAGCCATTGTCTTGACCATTACCATATTAAACTCTCTGCTTGGCAAAAACAGCATTAATATATGGAAATTCTATAAGAAGCTCTGTTGGTATGTCCAACATCCGTAAAATGATAGGAGTATGTCCTCAGGTGGGCCATATATATATTTTGTTGCTCTCAGCTTCTAGCATTTGCCTTGGTTACAGCCATGTTTTATGGTTAAAATGATTGATGAATCCCCATTCTTACAGTTTGATATTCTTTGGGATGCTCTGTCTGGTGAGGAACACCTCCACCTCTTTGCTAGAATCAAAGGGATGCCACCTTCATCGATCAATTCGGTATGTCACCCTAATAGTAGAAATGAATTCGGTTGGGTTTCTTTAACAGTTTATGCCAGTTTCAACTCCAAATCAAGCACACCTTTACTCTTTTGTTTCTAAAAATATTTATACCCCATCATGCAAGATTGTTGAGAAGTCACTGGCAGAGGTGAAACTGACAGAAGCAGGAAAAATCAGGTCAGGAAGTTACAGTGGGGGAATGAAGCGCCGACTTAGTGTTGCAGTTGCACTCATTGGTGACCCCAAGCTGGTCTTCCTGGATGAACCGGTTTGTAACCTCTTACATTCCTATCTGAATATATGTAACACTATTTAAGTTCCACATGTGTGCTTCTTGTTATACATGGATTGTAGACTACAGGAATGGATCCAATCACAAGGAGACATGTGTGGGATATCATACAGGAAACCAAGAAAGGCAGAGCCATTATACTAACAACACATTCTATGGAAGAAGCTGATATCCTAAGTGACCGAATAGGGATAATGGCCAAGGGTAGGCTTCGCTGCATTGGAACCTCAATCAGATTGAAATCCCGCTTTGGAACGGGTTTCATAGCTAACCTTAGCTTTGTCGAAAGCAACAATGGTGAAACTGGTGTTGCAGATTCACGTGAGCCAGTGAAAAAATTCTTTAAAGATGTGAGTCTGCCGTTTAAAGTTTGTTTTCATTTTACAAAGCGGGTATTTTAATCAAAGACCCTCTAAGCTCTGTCATTTTCTTGCAGCATCTCAATGTCAAACCAATAGAAGAAAACAAGGCCTTCATGACTTTTGTTATACCACATGACAAAGAGAATCTTTTGACAGTAAGCAATTACACAGCTTATCAGATATATAGAGTATTCTAAATTCCTAACCTTATATGATTTCACAACTAACAATGAAACAGGGTTTTTTCGCTGAGCTACAAGATAGAGAAACAGAATTTGGAATCTCAGATATCCAACTTGGTCTCGCAACTCTTGAAGAAGTCTTTTTGAACATAGCAAGAAAAGCTGAACTCGAAAGCGCTGCGGTTGATGGAACAATGGTCACTCTTGAGCTAACATCTGGCTCATCTCTCGAGGTCAGTAGCTTGCATCTCTTACATTCTTTTCTGTACATAGACTGTGTCATCCCGAAAGCTGATTCTGTACAAATCCAATCTATAGATTCCAGTTGGGGCAAGATTTGTTGGAATACCTGGAACAGAAACTGCAGAGAATCCAAGGGGGATGATGGTGGAAGTTGATTGGCAACAAGACGAGTCAGGATCATTGTGCATTTCAGGGCACTCCGCTGAGATGCCAGTTCCTGAAAATGTTCCGGCAACAGATCCGGTACCAGCCGGACATGGCGGAGTAAACTTGTTGGGACGAAGAGGAAGGAGACAAGTTTATGGAATTGTGATTGATCCTGAGTTCGTTAGGTTTACTAGAAGTGGCTCCACTGCTTCCCAACGTTCTTCATTGTAAAACCACACTTACAGGTTTTTCTGGTTGTTTGTTTGTTTATTTTTTTATACGGAAACAAATCACAAGGGTAATTATTATGTAAAATCAGACGGAATTTTGTGATTAAAAAAATAATAATTCATACTGCTATGTTAATTTCATAAGATTGATTAAAAATTCATCTTTGGCTGTGGTCCAGTTCCACTAGGATGGGAAGTTCCTCCCTCCTTTTAAGAGAGCTTTTATGTTAGGAAATTTTCAGCAGTGATGAGTAGTCAACAATTAGACGCCAGTCACTCTCTTTTAAGATACAGAAACATACTATAAGAGTTAAATGAAATAGTGCACACAAAAAAAAGAGTTAAATGAAATATAAATATATATATATATATATATATATATATAATATTTTTTTTGCCTATATTCTGCATAACTATATACTATTTTCTATATTTTCTCACCGGAAAAGCTTTGATTATCTTCTTTAAAATGCTACTTTTTGGGATAAAGTGGTATATAGTTATCAAAAGATCATACCAGTGGCATATTTGGAAAGAAATGTACAAACAAGTGATATTTTTAAAAATAATCTCAAAGAGAAATTATGATGAGACAATAAACAATTATGACGTGTTAATGGTGACTAGAAGAGAATACAATTTTTATGAGATTTTGTTAGACTTGCTATTAATTATAAAATTCAAAAAATAATATCAATTATAACTTCACTATAATCGAGTTAGCTCGTCTTATAAGTTCCTCACGCACCAGCTAGCTGCAGGCCCGAATATGTCGAGTTACTATAATCGTATTTGGACGGTAACTTCAACTGAACGGGCCAAGATCTTCTTATGGCTAGTTTCTCATCAGTGTATTATGACCAATGTGGAAAAAAGACGACGACACCTATGCTCTACGGGTTTGTGTCAAGCTTGTCGGTTGGGTGATGAAACTCTGATTCATGTGTTGAGGGATTGTGAATCAATCGCAGGTATATGGCGGCGTATTGTTCCGCAACAACGACATGACTGGTTTTTCTCAGCAGACATTCTGGGTTGGTTATTTACTAATCTGGGTGATTCTACGGTGATTGATGAGACTCCCTGGTCTACAGTGTTTGCTATGACAATATGGCGGGGCTGGAAATGGCGCTGTGGGTTGGTTTTTGGTGCAATCGCGAAGTATCGGGATCGCACAAAGTTCATCCTTGATTTGTCGAAAGAAGTTTGGCAGGCACACTTGAATACTTGTAGGTGTGGAGCCCATAGTGCGTGGGTAGAAAGGGTGGTGGCTCGGGCTATTCCAGACGTTGGGTGGTTCAAGTTGAACACGGATGGTGCTTCTCATGGTAACCCATGCCCTGCAACAGCTGGTGGAGTTGTAAGAGACTTGAATGGTAATTGGTTTAACAGGTTTTGCACTCAATATTGGTATTTGCTCAGCTCCTCTTGCAGAATTATGGGGTGTTTATTATGAATTATTTTATGCTTGGGAGAAAGGGATACGCAGTTGGAGTTGGAGGTGGATTCCGAGATAGTAGTGCGATTTCTCAAGAATGGGAATGGAGATTCACATCCACTATCCTTCCTAGTACGTCTGTGCTATGGCTTCTTATCAAAGGACTGGAACATCCGAATTTCTCATGTGTTTAGAGAGACTAATCGTCTTGTAGACGGTTTAGCTAATATGGCTTTTTCTTTACCGCTTGGTTTTCATGTTTTAGAGTCTCTTCCAGATAGTCTTGTTTTGATTAATCTTGAAGACAAATTGGGAGTTGGTAACTCTCGTTTAATTCGTTTGTAATTCTCTTGGTTCTAATTAATAAATTGGGAGATATTTTCTCCCGTTTCACACAAAAAATCACATTTAGGGCGATCTCCTTTGTTTTCTCTTCTACACGTTTCTCCCTTGCATGATCCTCCTCCAGTCCTCCTGGATCCTCTTCAATCTTCATTGCCCCGTTTGTTCCTCCTCAGAAGTCCTCGTCTTCTATAGCATCTAGTTCTTCAAGTTCCCTGCAAAAAAAAAAGATCTCGTTCAATTTGTTTGATGGTGCCATCTTCTTAAATATCTGTTGGAGTCAAAAACGATCATGACAAAATTGATGTCTCAAAATCATCGTTAAAATGTTGATCGCTCGATTTTGAACACCTAACCGCATAACTATCATATCCCTATCAACGACATAAACCAACCATCCGAGAAATACGAGAAAGTCTCGACATATATGTTTCGGAACAACAAGAAGCAATCAGAATCTCTGAAAAAACGCTTTGGTTCCATACCTTGTCGTATGCAGACGAACAGAAACACGTATGTTTTGCTCGCCTATTGGCAAGCTGAAGGCGAGCTGGACAGCACAAGTTTAGCTCGCCCATTGGCGAGCTGAACCACACAAGTTTAGCTCGCCCATTGGCGAGCTGAATGACACATGTTCAGCTCGCTAATGGGCGAGCTGAACCGCACAAGTTCAGCTCGCCCATTGGCAAGCTGAACGGCACATGTTCAGCTCGCCATTGGTGGGAGCTGAACCACACAAGTTCAGCTCGCCAATGGGCGATCTGGACCACGCAAAATCCACTTCAGTCGTTGGCGAGCTGAACAACATAGTTCGTATCGCTTCAGACTAATCATCTCTCGTTTTGTATACGAGTTCTGAATTAATCGTATAAACGGTAACGGTCAGCTTGAACACCAAAAGTTATCCTATCCTTACGATTATTTACTACGATTCGCGAAAGAATCGTAAAATCCTTTTGTATAAGATTTAATCATATAAAACGACAATGGTTTCTAAAAAATAAGGATTGTCTCATATATACGATTAAATTTATCATTCTCCGGAACAAACATAAAGACGCACTCCTTTTAAATCGTATAAAATAATAACGACAAACTTATACGCCAACATTATCTCACTTATACGATCAACATTATAATATCTCAGAATACGTATCGTATCATTGTACGAAAGACCGTTTCTCTGATAGAAATCGTAAAAATTGTCTAAACCGAAAAACGGTCCAAAGAGGCCTAAAACGCGAAAGTGGCCCGCTTACTATGCTAAACGAGAATTCGACCCAAGTATGATGACATTCGTAACTTGTTAAACAAGATTTAAGGAAATGGAAGAAATATAAAAAGCAAAGCGGACCAACCTAAGGCGCCTATATAAGATAGATGAGAAGGAAGGGCACATACACGTTCAATTCTCCACACTAAAAAACTTAGAGCATTAGGATTATTTTCCAATGTTGTTAGCAAGCTGCAACTCAATTAGGTTTACTAGTCTTAGGTTATTCGTACTGTCAATAGCTCAAGAGCCAAGGCTTATAACCTATTGTAACACACTCATACGCGAATTTGGAATAAGATTTCTTTTGCTCTCTTCGTACTTTTAATTTCGTATTCTTATTGTTTATTGCTGTATTATGATCTCGTATACGTTTGACTCATAGAAATCCGGGACCTCTGAGAAAGTTGAGGTTTTTTAAATCCTCTTAACCAACGGAAATCGACAATGCAAATTTCGGTTTCTCTTCTACACGTTTCTACCTTGCATGATCCTCCTAGAACCTCTTCATTGCCTCGTTTGTTCCTCCTCAGAAGTCATGGTCTTATGTAGCATCTGGTTCTTTAAGTTCCCGACAAAAACAAGATCTCCTTCAATTTGTTTGATGGTGCCATCTTCTTAGATATCATAGATTTTGTCCTTGACGCCTCTTACCACCTTTGGAAGCCTTTCTTAATTAGAAGATTTTTGACAATTCTCTTTCACGTGGTCAAGCTCCATGTCATTTTCAATAAAATATGAAATTTCGGTAACAAGGCTGTTAAGATTGAAGTTCATGTCATCAATGCTACAACATACAAATTCAGAGGGAGAAGACCTTCGGAACGTCTCTTTCGATGAAAACACCTAATGCGAGTTCCACCAAACAAAGGATCACTCCATGGCGAACTGTAAAGTTCTCGGAGCCAGGCTCAAAAAATTTCTCATAGGGGAAATGTAGGAAGTGTCCAACATAAAAATGATTATCGGAGGATCGCAATACTTTCAGGATAGTGTCTCCTCGATAAAAGCATACCACTGCAAAGCTGAATCAAGCGCCAACTGGCCCGTTCACATTCTCTTCACATCCTCTGATTCGCCAAATAACACTACTACTTTCGAGGAAAGTGAAGTTTTCGGAATCACCACACCACACAATGAGCCCCTCATAAGAGACCTCGAGGTCGCAAGAATCCTCATTGACATAGGAAGTACCATAAACGTAATCTTTTGCGATACAGTAAAAAAGATGGGAATCAATTTATTCGAGGTCACGCCCACGCCAAAACCGCTCACTAGCTTCTCTGGCATGACAACCATGACTGTCGGATCAATTCAACTCTCGAATGTAGCCAAATAGATAACGAAAATCATCAATTTCGTGGTTGTAGACCATCCTGCCATCTACAACGTGATCATGGGAACGCCTTGGATAAACTCCATGAACGCACTCCTATCGACTTACCACTTGGGCATCAAATTGTCGACTCCCTACAGAATATCCACAAGCCGGGGATGCCAAAATAGCCGCGAATCTTCTTTCTAGCCGAATATAAACTAAGACGAGTCGCAACGACACCCACAGTTGAACCCAAGCTAGCAAAGACAACTTAGCCGTTGACTGAAAACGCTTCGGAAAAAGCAAAATACGCTTCTAAAAAAGACAAACCAGATTCGTCAACTTGAGAAATGACTCAACCTAAGGAAGACGATCAAGCCTCTGAGCCCAACATCCCAAAAAAATGGTGCAACCAACGCCAGATAAAATCGTCAACCCAACTATAGCCACCGCAGTTAAAACGGACGACGCAATAGAGCCAAGCCATTAAATCACTCACGACAACAAAAGGAACTACGAGACGGCTTGATCCCTAAAAGGGTACGTAGGAAACTTTTCGCAAGAAAAGTGCAGCTGTCCCCCTCTCGAAAGGGGGGGGGGAGTGGGTACGTATACATATACTCGTATACTCCCATATTTTAAAATATCCGCGTTTCTCTACTCGATATTTTTGAAACTTTTCCGCAATAAGAAAAACGCATCTCTACTTAGAAATTTTGCTATCTCCTTACGTCACAAACATATTCGATTAAAAGCACCCAAGTAATAACGAAAATCATCGTTCACAAGGACAACCTTCCTTAACAAAATTCAACTAAACGTTTTCCTCGTTCACAAGGACAAATACGCCTTTCAAAGAACCGCATGAACATCTCTCAAACACGTTTTAAACATAAAACCGTCGGATGGAAAATAACTTTTGGAATTTCGAGTCCTCCCGAACCTCCAAAAATAAACTTCCAAAACTTGTATAAACGCAGTCACCACAGATTACAAAACCAAAACGAGCAGATACTCGCTCCTATATCGAATCCGTCGATTGGCCACGAGGGATGAACTAGTCACTTAACCTTTTGTAAGTTAGGTTCTCATATATCCGATACAAGGATAAAAGCGCTATAAAAACCAAAATTTTGGTCAGCACTTCATAACGACTTAGAAATTATCTTCGGAGAGATGCTTGGTTCCCGATCAATGCGAATCACATAAGCCCAGAACCTATCACAATCGGGATACGTAAGTTGGGATAGTCACCGCACACCCTAAAACCGAGAGTAAACTTAGGTATTGACCTAAATCCAGCACACTGGTCTCTAACATCTACAGACATATGTATCTAACCAATACCAGATCCCTAAATTTTTCTCATCGCTCACGATCGTTCTACAAAACTTGAATATTAGATTCTTCAAAAAACCCGCATTCGAAATGGATAAGCAAACGTAGTGATAATAAGAGAACGAGATCTTGCAATCTTGTCTCAATAACTAACCATATATTTGCATAACATAATTTACAAAAACCGCAAGAAAACAGGGATCCAGGGCCACCGAGGGGTGATCTTGGTAGACTAAAAATGGCCATACTTGGTAATAACCTGAGCTCGAGAAGTTTTCGCCTGGAAGGTTTAGATCCTGGTGCATCGCTTCTTCGTCAGCACGTGCCGCATTCCCGATTCACTCCGAATCAAGAAAAACGAGAATCGGAGCCCAGCACTTCTGAATCCCTACTTTGATAGGAGGGATCAAAGATTCCACATTTATCCATATGCCTAGACATCTTGTTCATTTTGATGTCATATGAGTAGTCGGGACCTGAGTACGCCACTAGGCGCCCACGGAACCGCAACACTCTCTAAAGGTTCGATACGTGTGCTCCAACTGATTAATCCGGCCGCATATAAACCCGAACAATCCGCCATGATCGAAGCGACCTCACACTTAGCATGTCTGATTGCCCGATGAATCTGAGACGTTTGTTTCAAATCCAACTCTTTCTCGCACAACAAGACCGCTTCAATCTCTTTCTTCAAGAGAGAGTTCTCCTCCTCGAGTCTCTCAGCCTTGTACTGAGCTGATCGTTAGTTCGTATGAACAAGAACTAACCTCCATGCACAAGCGCGAAGCCTCAACATATTGCTTCGACCTCACGAACCCTTCTTCGGTAGCGGATTAGGTCGGCATGATGTTCAGAGGGTTAAAGAAAGAATCTCCAAACGACAACAACGAGACCTGACTCAAGCCGTCAAAATCGTTAAACCACACCCCAGGAGGCGACCCTCCTCTAGCATGGGTAGTACTACCCTCATTAAAAGTAGCTTGCACATTCGCCGGAGATCTTTCCCACTCCCTCTCGGGAGGCATCTCATACGGAAAGGCAAAGAGAAAAATTCTTCTATCTCCTTCTAAGTCTATTTAAAAATAGCCATGAACAATTATGCACATATCTACTTCTTCTAAATTCTAATCTTACATAAGATTATAGCATTCCTCATGCATATGTAACCCTTGAATCTGGATTCATATGTCTATCATCACCTTCCAACATCAACTAAAGCTTGGGTTCCATGAAAAATAGTGTGGAATAGAAGATTGTTAGATGATTTCACTTGGAAATTGATATTAGAAAAGTGAGAGAGTTGTACGTCTGTCTGTTATTGTTGCTTAGGTTATTGAACTTCTATCCTCTTCAGAACCTAAATTCATGTCAATAACCAAAACCTAAATTGAGCATACCCAAATTAATTGTTACCTTACCTAAAATTCCTCAACTAGGGTTGGACTTTCGGATATTCGATTCGGTTTTAGGTAGGAACCATTCGGTTCCGGTTCCTAAATTCTAGTACCAAATGGATACTTTTCTAATATTCGGTTTTGTTCCGGTTCGGTTCTTGTCGGTTTCGGGTTGGTTCGATTCTATGTTAAAGGAACCGGAAAGTACCCAACATTTTTGGTTCTAAATCGATTCCAGGTATTTCAGACCCGAAATACCAAAAAATACCCGAAATTTTTGGTTCAAATTCGGTTCCGGGTATTTCCAGACCTGAAATACCAAAAACTACACGAAATTTTTGGTTCTAAGTCGGTTCCGAGTATTTCCAGACACGAAATACAAAAATACCCGAAAACAAAAAATTACCCGAAAAAACTAAAATACCCGAAAAGATGTAAGACTAAATTACTCGTTACTACCTGGATTTACAAAGATTACCTGAGTAAAAATAAAAATTACTCTAAGAAAAAATAAAATACCCGAAATATATAATATGTATATATATGTTTCGGGTACTCGGTTCTACTCATTGGTTCTTGATTCGGTTCCAGTTTTTTTGCCCAGGTCCTCAACAATGAGCTGCTTCTTAAGCAAACAACAAACATAAACATACGATTTCAAATACCTTGTCTATTTAATTACTAGAAATATTGCTGATTGCTAAAACCTAAAATAACAAGCCATTCTTCCAATTTCACAACACTTTTAGAGATAAAGATGAAGAAGATGATGTATTTGAACCAAAAACCAAACCAACAGACATGAGAAATCGAAGCAAAAACTAAACATTAGATAAAGAAGGGTTGAGAAAAATCAAACAGAAATCAAAGAGCATACCTATGATTGCTTTCTCAAAGTCTCATAAGGATGAGACTTTGAGAATTTAGTAGGGTGAAGCTCCAGATTAATAACTAAGAATTTGTCGAATTTAGAATCGATATCGCAAAAGAGAAGGAGAAGAAGTTGAAACGTTAAAGTAAACATTTCACATATCGAATTAGGTTTTACTAATTTATTTTGGATATTCGATCTGATTTCGAGTATACCCGATCGGGTACGAGTATCCAAAATTCCTTATATCAACATTCGTTAGGGTATTTTGGTATACTTGAACCGAACCGAATCGCTTTTTTGGGTTGGGTTCGGGTATCGAATTATATGCCCATTGTAACACCCCGTTTCCGGTCAACCCTTTTGACCAAAACCGAGGTTGTTACGTCTA
>OVBE01003858.1:0-25628 GCA_900406425.1 Iberis pinnata | reverse complement strand
AGATCATTTCGTTTGTTTTTTTTAAATACTTTATATAGACCTATATTAGATATCAAATATTGATTTAATAGCTAACAACTACACTACATATCAGCTATTTAACATTTTACTATTTATAAGTAAAACACTTTACTTAATGAATATATTATAATTAAATATTTTAAATACAACGATGAAAACGAAAATATCATGCTATTTAATGACATAATATATCAAGCGATTTTTTTATGGTTACCTATTTGTAACTTGAATTTAACTATTTAATGTTTATTATTATTATAATAGTACATATTAATTTTTTGAAGTAATGAGGTGGCCTTCTCATGCAATGCAGGGAGTTTGCTATTTTTATATAATAGATTACTGCTAATATTACTATGATTAATCAAAAATATTAACGTGTTATCAGTTTTTTCTTATATTTTCTGTTTTAATTATTAATTTAACTATTCATAAATTCGTAACAATATTTCAAACAAGTAAACAAAAATATTTGTAACTATTGATATTGGAAAAATATTGTGGTGTTACAATATTTCAACTATTATAGCTAAAAGTTTTTTTGTGCACTAGCTAAAAGATATTTTGAGAGAAATTGTAAACCTAATATAATTGTCATGATATAAAACGCTTCACAAAGATATATTTAAATTCAAGACTCATTTAAAAAAATATAAGCAGAATATAAGCAACATGTGAGTAAAATAAAAACAAAAAGAATGAAGTTTAAAATAAATTTTAAATTTCTAGTAATTTAAATACATTTAATAAATATGAAGTTTGAGATTTTTTAATACAATTTCAACATCAATAACGTAGTTATAATTAATGTTCTTTTACGAGCAATCTCACTTCAGTTAAACATACTAATACAACCCATACATTACACACCATCTCATAGTTTGGTTATATTATGTAATGTAAAATAAAACTTAAATAAACTATAAACATACTCAATTTTAGAGAAACTACTCCTGATCGTGAAATACTAAATCCAAGTCCCCTGTAAAATAAATAAGTTTCCAACTCATCTGTAACCACATTACTAAGATCATAATACACTTCCTTCGCATCACCACGTTTTTTGAACTTTTGGATGGGTCTAAAAATGTTGTTGTTATTTACCACTTTTATATCGTGAAAAAAGCTAGCCTTTCCAAAGCCTTCGTTTGAGAAAACGGCCGGAACTTATATGGGTTTTAGTGTGTCGACCGTAACTATGCGAGTTCGTAATCTCACCGCCCCAATCATTGCGGCTCCATGATTAGCTAAACCTGTAAATATCTCTTTCGGCCAATATCCCACCAATAAATTTTTGGATTCTAAATTTAATCACAAGTTTCTGCTCCGCTGATTCGATCCTATAACTATTATTTTTATATTAGTTAACTATTAGACAAAAACAAAAATATATCAATACAAATAAAGTAAACATACAAAGAAAAACGAACCTTCCAAATCAATATGGTGATCTCATATTGGTTCCCGTTAAAACTAGAGATAGGTGTAATTGTACCGCCTAAAACAATTTTGTTACTGGTTTACACAAAACCGGGTGTTCAAAGGTTATAGCCTCTTGTTGTTTTGTATGCGTCACGCTGAAAAGTAATTTTATAAGTTTTAATAATAATTTAGAATCATATTATACCATGCATAAATAATATTAATACTCGTAGTTAAGTAACTATAATAAGTATAAAAACATAGGGGATCTAACAAAACTTTACCTTTACACGTAAATGTAAAGAGAGTTTAACTAACCAATTCTTAGTTACAAAAAAAACTAACCAATTTTTAAATCATCAACTTGACTAATAACCATGCATATATACCCATTTAAAAATATATATATGTAGATTTTTCTTAATATTTTAATATTAGTTGCAGTAATTTATTCAAAAACTACGTTATTTTCTGTTGAAAAAAATTGTGTGTGTGTTTTAATTGAACATAAATAGTTTCATCATTATGTAATATAATTTTAGGATAAGTTATAATATATAAAATATTTTTTGTATGTTTTAATTTAACCTAATTTTTTGTGATATTTTTGAAAATATCTCTTATATATATTCAGTGATTACTATTTGAAGTCTTTCGAACAAAAATTAAGAAATTTATTTTTTAC
Source organism: Iberis pinnata (assembly GCA_900406425.1). Lineage (NCBI taxonomy): Eukaryota > Viridiplantae > Streptophyta > Magnoliopsida > Brassicales > Brassicaceae > Iberis > Iberis pinnata. Next base: position 23,500 of record OVBE01003858.1, on the reverse strand, counting down.
AATTATCTCCTTAAAATACGTGGTGAATATATAGTAGATCATTTCGTTTGTTTTTTCAAATACTTTATATAGACCTATATTAGATATCAAATATTGATGTAATAGCTAACAACTACATTACATATTATTACATATTAGCTATTTAACATTTTATTATTTATAAGTAAAACACTTTACTTAGTGAAATTATTATTATTATTAAATATTTTAAATACAAAAATGAAAACAAAAATATCATGCTATAATATGATATAATATATCAAGCAATTTTTATTGTTATATATTTGTAACTTGAATTTAATTATTTAATGATTATTATTACTATAAGAATACATATCAACTTTTAAAGTAATGAGGTAGCACTTTACCCAAAAAAGAAGAAGTTATGAGGTAGCACTTTCATGCAGGGAGTTTGCCATCTTTATATAATAGATTACTGCTAATATTACTATGATTAATCAAAAATATTAACGTGTTATCAATTTTTTCATATATTTTCTGTTTTAATTATTAATTGAATTATTCATAAATTCTTAACAATATTTCAAGTAAGTAAACAAAAATATTTGTACCTATTGATATTGGAAAAATATTGTTGTGTTACAATATTTCAACTATTATAGCTAAAAGTTTTTTTGTGCACTAGCTAAAAGATATTTTGAGAGAAATTGTAAATTTAATATAATCGTCATGATATAAAACGCTTCACAAGGATAGATTAAAATTCAAGACCCACTTAAGCAAAATATAAGCAGTTAATAAGAAAAATATAAGTAAAATAAAAACAAAAAGAAAGAAGTTTAAAATAAATTTTAAATTTCTAATAATTTAAATACATTTTTAAATCTGAAGTTTGAGATTTTTTAATACATTTGACAAAACCTCATAAAAATTATAATATTCAGTTTACAAAGCTATATAAGATTATTAGACTAAACATAATTATTACACATAGGCTTAAGTCGTGAAACAACATAAAAATATGAAACTATATAACTATGAATAAACTAAAACTAAAATAAATAAATAGCAAATTCAACTCTCTAGGAAAGACTCATCAATGTATATCGTTAAATCCTGGTCCTCCAAAAAAGAAATAAACTCTCCAATCATCATTCTCTTTTAATTTCTTGATGTTATAAAAATTTCCTTCATCTGCATATGTACCTGATTTTCCGATCGACTTTAAGTTGTTGTTAGTGATATCCAATACTTCTATATTGCGAAAATAACTAGCTCTCCAAAAACCTTCTTTAGGAAAGTGGCCAGATCCCATTTGAGTTTTTGTATGTCGGCCGGAATAGTTAGAGTTCACTATTTCTCCATCAAACTCAATTTTAGTTGCGTGATCAGCTAAATTGGTAAATATTTCTTTCGGCCAATATCCTAGTGGTGAGTTGTGTGACTTTAAACATAACCACCAGTTTTCACTTATTTGGTCATATAGTTTGGTTATCATATATCTATTAATTAGAACTTAGAAGTAACAAAGATAAAATAAATTTAATATAATTAATTAGAAACTAACCTTCCATACTAAAACCGTAAATTCATATTGAATATCCTCAAAACTAGAGATGGGAGTAATAGTTCCTCCTATTACTATGCTGCTACTGGTTTGAATAAAACCAAGATGTTTAATATTATAGCCTCTAGTTTTTTTGTATCCATCACGCTAGAAAAGAAAAATATATAATCTTGCTGTTAGAACCAAAAAAATAATTTTAAAACCATATTATAGTAGATGATTTTAAGTTAGCTAGTTTAAAAGAAGCAAAAGTAACATATTCGATGTATTAAGACTATTGATTTTTAATATATTATAAGGTAATTTTCGTGACCAATAAAATTATTAAAGTACATATTATCTGATTTTTCATTTAATTTCTATCTTAGTTATTAGTGTAACTATATGATATTTATCGTTCCAACACTTCAACAAAGTATGTAATTCATTTTATTGTTTTGCTTAAAAATAAAATGTTTTTAAATTTACTCTAAGTACTAACTAGAATTACTATTGAATTTTTTGTTCTTAATTAGATTAATGATCGAGTTCAAGTATTTGTTTTTTTTTTAATTATATACAAAAGAAGAAGTATGTGTTGATTTTAAGTATTAGCTATACAAAGAGTTAGGAGAGCATGAGAAATTGAGAACTGATTGGCTCTGTAAATCTGGGCCAATAATGGGCTCTGTAAAAAATTTTATGCTCATGTTTTTAATTGTAAGTCCATTAAAAAGAAAAACGCATTGCTGCTTTTGAAACGTTTTTTCCCCTAATTCTAATCAGAGTCATTTCAGTTTTTTTTTTAAATCATCTGATAGTAATTATATAATTATAAAAATCTATTGTATTTCTTTTAATATGATCAATTTATTTCATTTGTATAGATAGTATAAAAAAAAACCAATGTATCTCAATATAACATTGACAATATCGTGGTCCGTTTTTGTTGACAAAAAGACAAAGACAATACCATATTTTATTCTAAAAAATAAAAATATTCTTTCAATGATAGTCTATAGCTAGCTACATCATAGTCAATTAGCTATACAAGGAAAAATAATTTCTTGAGAGATCTCTCTAAAAAAGGCGATTTATAGCCGTTAGTAACCGTTGTCCTCACTTCCGACGGCATTGGCCCTGGCCTCCGGCGCCGATCAAAACCTATGGCCAAGAAAAACCCACCCTAACCTCCCAAAAAGTCAAAGAAAAAGAAAGCACAGAAACCCCTGAAACCCCTGAAACCCCCTTTCCCAGGCTCCACCTCTGCCTTAGCTGAGAAATTGCCTTCGACTTCTCCGATGATCTCGAAGGTTTCAGAAGACTTAGGAAATCATTCTTCAGTTCCATCGAAGAGCTCAATCAAACTAAAAGATCCTCAGACTGGCTTCACCCCTAGCTCTCAGGACCTACCTTACTCTGCGGAAATGGCGGAGAGCTCGAAATCGGAATCAGTCCCGACATCCCCAAAGGTTAATTCCGATTCCAAATCCTCAAATTCTACCTCTAACGACGAAGTCTTAGAAGAGCAGGATCTGACCTCTACTCTACAAAAGAAGAAAAATGGTGGCATACTATCCGGTATCACCTGGTGTGAAAGAGTAAAACGGGCTTCCCAAACGATGACCAAAAAAGGAGATTCTTTCACTTTGGAATCAGGCGAGCTTTGTGTGGACATACCCAACGAGGTCATCTCTTGTAACAAAAACCGTTGGGACCACTTCATAATTGGTCAATTCAATGGCAAAGGACCAACACATGGAGCCCTTCATGCTATCGCCAACGACATATGGAGCCCCAAACTCCGAGACATAACTATCTCCAAGCTCACGGCCACAACTTTCCTACTCAAAATTCCCTCCGAAATCACGAGACAGAGAGTCATTGCACATGGCATATGGCATATTGCTAAACAGGCAATGTTCGTCGCCAAATGGGAGCCTGGTTTGGAACCAGAAATCCTAATCTTAAAAGCAGTCCCTATCTGGCTTGATTTTCACAAAGTTCCACCCCACTTCTACCATGAAGAAGGACTCGAACATATAGTTGGCCTCTTAGGACAGCCTATTTGCCTTCACCAAAACACCATCAATATGACCAATTTGGATGTTGCAAGAGTGTTTACCATTGTCGACCCTACAAAAGCACTCCCTGGAGCAGTAAACGTTCGTTACCAAGGAGGACAGGTTGCTAGAATCCTAGTAACAAGCCCATGGCTACCTCTAATATGAAAGCATTTCCAAGAAATTGGACACACGATTGGCAATTGTAAATCAGCCCCAGTCACTTGCACCATCTGCAATTCCTCAGGCCATGAAACTAATTCGTGTCACAGAGGCAAATATAAAGCAGCTCCTCAGAACACAGCCCCCCTTCTAAGTAGCAAGGCAAAAACAANAAAACCAAGGAGCAACCCCCCAAAGCTGCGAAGCCCCCCCCCCCCCCAGTAATCAACGACTCAACCTCTGAAACTAGCCTTGTCATAGACCTGGGCTTAGACAGTAGTCCAGCTACTATTAAAGAAGCAGGAAAGGATCAGCTCTAGGGAAAAGGTAAAGAGCAGGACACGGTTGAGGCTCCAGATATCACCCCACTGAAAGCCTCAATTGCTAAGACAACTCAACCAGACCCACAAGAGGAAAGTGAGACTTTTGAAACAACATCCTCTGGAGAAGAATCTGACAGTGGGCATCAAGAAGCTCCTTTCGTTGCTGTTCAATACATGAGATCCAAGAAACTTCAAGACAAGAAAAATCTTAAATTACAAACAAGGATAGCAGATCAAAAAGGACCTAAAGCAGGGGATAAAGACCAACTTAAAACTTCAATGAAGGATCATACTCTTCAGGTCCCTCAAAGTATCTAGCTGTTAATCAAGTCAAGGTGGAAAGGAGCAAAGGCTCCAAATCAAAGCATATTTTTTATGAAAGCACACACTTTTTGTTGGAACGTGAGAGGATTCAATACCTCAATAAAGCGAAGATGTTTTAAAGATTGGCTAAAAACAACAAATGCCTTTTTTGGTAGCATAATTGAAACAAAAGTGAAGATAAGGAATTTCCAGAGATTTGTGAATTCTTCTTTTCCGGGTTGGGAAGCTCTTAGTAACTATGAATACTCTCACTTAGGAAGGATTTGGGTGGCTTGGCATCCCTCTGTAAGCCTCACTGTTTTATTCAAATCAGACCAACTGATATCTTGTGCCATCCAGCTACCCACAGAATCAACCTCCTTTGTAGTCTCGTTCATTCACGCAAGGAATTGCAAGTACAAGCGCATAAATTTATGGAACGATCTCATTAACTTAACAACTAACCAGTGCGTCATCAACAAGGCACATCTTGTACTTGGCGATTTCAATCAACCTTTAAACCCAAGGACAGCTCATGTGGAAACTCAAAAGTATCATCAAGTATGGAAGACTTTAGGACTTGCACTCTTGATGTTGAGCTTACAGACCTAACAGGCAGGGGATCCCACCATACCTGGTGGAATAACCAAGTCCAGAATCCATTAGCAAGGAAGCCAGACAGAGTACTTGCAAATGATATGTGGATGCTAAGATACCCACTTTCCTACAGCTTCTTCTTGGAACCAACCGTCTCAGACCATTCACCTAGCTGTGTTAATATGGGTACCCAGCCAAACACCAAGAGGAAGTCCTTCAAATTCTTGCATATGCTCCTCTTAAATCCAAACTCAATACCCATGATGGAGCATGCTTGGAGGAATATCACAGTCCATGGCACATCAATGTTCAGACTGGTCTGGAAACTGAAACTCCTCAAGAGATCAATAAGAAGTTTCCATAGAGAAAACTTTTCAGGAATCGAAAAGAGAGTAAAACAAGCACAAGGAACTCTAGCTGATTGCCAACGTAATCTGCTAGCCAACCCATCAACCACTCTGGCCCAAGCTGAGAAAAAAGCTCATCAAACTTTAAACTCCCTCGCCCTAGCCGAAGAAAAATACCTACATCAAAGATCCAGAGTCTGCTGGTTAGCAAATGGGGACATGAATTCAAGTTACTTTCACAAGGCAATTGCAGGTCGCAGAGCATCAAATCAGATTCATTATCTACTAGATAGTAACAACTTCAAACTTGAATCCCAAGATGACATAGAGGCTCACTGTGTGGATTTCTACATGAATCTATTGGGAAGTAATCAACAAACCTTAACAAGACAAGACAAGGATCTGATTCACTCTCTTTCACCTTTCACTTGCTCAGACACTGCTGCCCAAGCACTAGTACAGCCAGTCACTGCCGAAGAGATCAAAGCTGTTCTCTTCTCCTTCCCACCAAACAAGGCATCGGGCCCCGATGGATATACAATGGAATTCTTCAAAACCTGCTGGAGTTTTGTAGGAGCAGAAGTCATAGAAGCAATCCAGGAGTTCTTCAGCAACAACCAGATTCTGAAACAGCTAAACAGCACATCCATTACCTTAATCCCGAAGAAGGCCAATGCAGAGAGAATTGGAGAATTCAGGCTAATTTCATGATGTATTCTAATATACAAAGTAATCTCCAAAATAATATCAAACAGGCTGCAACCACTTCTACCAGAGATGATCTCTCCATCACAATCCGCCTTTGTGAAAAATAGACTCTTGATCGAGAATGTTTTACTGGAAACAGAACTCAGCCAGGGTTTTGACAGGCAGAACATATCACCTAGAAGGATGCTAAAGGTGGACCTTCAAAAAGCCTTTGACTCCTTACAATGGGAGTTCATCCTAGAGTCACTAAAAGCAGTAAACTTCCCTGCCCAATTTGTTACATGGATCAGCCTATGCATAACCACTCCTCACTTCTCCATAAATGTAAATGGGAGCCCTTGTGGCTTCTTTCAAGGGAAAAAGGGCATTAGGCAAGGGGACCCACTGTCCCCCTACCTTTTTATAATCTCCATGGAAGTCCTGAGTTAACTGATCAACTCCAAATTCCAAGCAGGACTAATCCAATACCATCCTAAAGATTTGAGATTACAAATAACCCACCTGGCATTTGCAGATGACCTAATCATCTTCTTTGATGGAAGTTGCAGATCCCTAGATGAAATATCATATAGCCTATCAACCTTCCACAACCTCTCAGGCCTGCAAATGAACAAACAGAAGTCAGCCCTGTATACAGCTGGACTATCACAAGCAAAGAACGAATCATTTCAGCAACTAGGCTTCAGCATGGGGTCCTTTCCCTTCAGATACTTGGGTCTACCTTTACAGCATAAACAGCTGAGTAAATCTGATTATTCTCCACTTTTTGATGCAGTAAATGCCAGATTTAATCATTGGGCATCAAAATGTCTTTCTTTTGCAGGAAGATTGCAACTTCTAACTTCAGTGATAAACATCACACTCAACTTCTGGATGCATGTTTTTATCTTACCCAAAGGCTGCATAAAAGAAGCAGAGAAACTTTGTTGCAGATTCCTATGGAAGGGCAATGTAGAGAAGAGGGGAGGAGAAAAAGTGAAATGGGACCAAGTGTGCCTACCAAAACATGAAGGGGGTTTAGGCCTCAAAAACTTTGCAATCTGGAACAAAACCTTGGTCCTTAAACTGTTATGGTTTCACTTTGCCAAACTTGAGTCCTTATGGGTTAAATGGAACATAAACCAACGCCTAAAAAAAACCTCGCTATGGCAGGCTACTCCAAAAAAAACAAACTCTTGGATCTGGAAAAAATATTCTAAATCTTAGAGCCATTGCAAAAGGATTTATAAAATGTTGTATTGGGAATGGCAAAACTGCCAAATACTGGTTTGATAATTGGTTGCCTTGTGGTCCATTGATTGACTTAGTTGGTGACTCTGGCCCTGTGCAAGTAGGAGTAACACTGGACGCAACAGTCCATGATGCAGCAACAGGAAGGGGATGGAGGCTCCCCTAGGCAAGACTTACATCACAAAGCTTAAGGGAGTGGAGAAATGCTCTGTCAAATGCCCTATCTCCAACAGCTGACTATGATGACTATTTCCTTTGGTGCACTACTCAACCAAGTGATCAATTATCAACAGCAGAAACCTGGGCTAAGACCGAGATCACCTACTCAGAGGATTTACCAAACAGTTTGGTTCCCCGGCCACACACCAAAACACGCCTTCAATTTCTGGATAGCTGAGTTGGATAGGTGGCCACTACGAACTAAACTTAAACTATGGGGCCTCCAACAATCGGATTCCTGCCCCTTATGCAATTATGCTCCAGAAACAAGAGATCATCTCCTCTTCTACTGCACCTACATCACTGAAATCTGGAAATTCACACTCTCGAGACTCAGAACAAGTGGACAGACCTTTGCTGATTGGGGCTCCTTCATTACTTGGCTTCAAGGACACAACAACAAACAACAAGTGAAGCTCAACCACATTGTTGCCCAAGCTACGGTCTACTACATCTGGAAAGCAAGAAACCATAAGGTCCATGACGGCACAAATCTTTCTCCTGCTGATGTATTCACCACATTGGATAGATGTATAAAGGACATCATTCTCTCTAAGATCCATATCCCAACGTACTCTACCATGCTGCAAAGATGGCTTCCCAACAACTAGGACACTAGTTCATATGATTTCACACTTTTCTTCACTTTGTTTCTTTTAGGATTTTTATATTTTTATGGGCCTTTGAAACTCTTTCAAATCTTCCCTAGTTTGTAAACGTTCCTATTGGTATATAATTAACATTTTATCAAAAAATAAATAAACATGTATCGTGAAAAATATATATTTTTGTTTCTCTCTTTTTTTAGTAGATATTTTCTTGATAAAATTGACTACATTTGTTTTAAAGTCGACTGTTATATTCTTTTCGTTACAATGATTTAGTTAAACCCCATTTAGTGTAAATCTCATAATAATGATAGTAGTTTTATTTTAGTAACAATAATATTCTATGTTTTGGTCTGTAAAATAAATATGATAAAGTTAATAAAAAATAATAATTAGAGACTTACCGTCCAATAAATGAATAATCTCAGCTTGTTGATTATACAACTCTAGATGTACCTAAATAATAGAATAACTAAAATTGTTGATTTTATTCTTCTTACATATATAAATTTATTTAGTTATTGAAAGTGTAATAATATATAAAAGACATGCAATCCGACTTCAATGGTGTTTAGATCACCATTATCGAAGTTTTCTCTGGTAATCCATAGTTCGGCGAGGCTGAATTCTGTTTCTTTGTCCTCTACTTTCGGCTTCTATACGTTAAGTACAACTTTCGTTCCGTATAATTTTTCTGATCCTTTTGTAGCTACTTCTGCATACTATATATATATATAAGCAACACGTAGAATCAAATATTTTTTTTAAAAAATGGAATCAAATATTTAAAGAAGGGCATAATTTGTATCATCTTGAGTCATTTTGTTAGAAAGGGATTTGAATATTGGGAGAATATTCATGTCATAATCATATATTGAGCTTGGTAGTTTTCCAGAAAAAAATCATTCATAAAATTTATTTAAAAAATTGAATATAACGGTAATATTAAAATGTTATATGATATAATAAATTCTATTAAATAGCATTATTTTGTCATATAAGTGTTGTTTGTTAGTTAATGCAGAAAAGACATTAGAATACGCGTAAACATAGTAAAAATTAATTCAAGTATATACCTCGTGTTGAAAAGTATGACTAGTGTAATTGTGAGTTTGAGGTTTTGTCAAATATAGTAAAGCTGGTATCATTCTTTCTGGACATATGGCCGTATTAACACGTGCTTCCATAGTTAACCATTTACCCTTTTCATTAGATTCAATTATGGTAAGTAAATCCGACGGAAATTCCTATATTTTTCTTAAATATATACTATATCAATTTTTTCTTAAATAATGAAGGATTTCTAATATGACTTGGGATTGACTGAATAAAAATAATTTAATAACAGATTAAAAAACCTGAATATTGTGATGTCTAAGTAGAGGATCCTGAAATGCCGACTGCGTCATCTTGTTGATGCATTTGACATAATTATCATCTGAAGTCTGTCAAACAAAAATTTATAAGAAAACATATTAATATAGTTTAATATACTTTTTGAGCAGAAACAACTTGTTTGTTGTATCTAATCCTCTTCAAAATTTTAGATTTTACATTTGATATATTTTTACTAACTAAGATATTGTTGAAATTTGCTTATGTCAATTTAATAATAGGTAAAGAAAAACAAGTACATATATAATTCTTTAACAAACAACGATGTGTTTGCTAAGGTTAATGAAACAAAAACGTGGGAGCAGACTGTTGGATAAGGTCTCTGGCCTCGCTAGAAGGACCCAGAAGATGTGAGAGTTAGCCAAAGATCCAGCGAAGGGCCCAACAAGAGGTCCATGACGAAATCTACAGTCCGGCGCTGAGCCGATCTGTCAGTCTAGAGACCTAACCGCCGAACGTGAACAGAAGATCTATGAGCCGAACGTCGATCATGAATAGTGAACCTACGAACCCTACCACTGGTTCCACCAACTGCCCTGCATCAACGGATCCCGTTATACTATAAAAGAGGACCAGAGACTCGAAGAGAAGGAGGTTGGTCTGAGCGAGGAAATAAGAGAGAAGTTAGAGAGAGAAAGAATATATTCAAGCGCGTCTGAACTGTAGACAAACTCGAACCCATCTTATAAGAACCTAAGTTATTGGGAAGCATAACCCTTAACCCAACAATTGGCGACTCCACTGGAGACAAGATTCGACGAGATCAAAGACATGACGAACCCTATCCACTGAGACGACTACGTCTAGGTGGTCGATGAAACCCACCTCGAAGAGCAAAACAACGGAGCCGACGACCAACAAACACCAATCGGACACCAAAATAGGATCGGAGGAGCGACGACCCAAGAGGAGACGAACCAAACTCTGTTGCGCCGCCTGGAAAGCCAAGAAAAGGAATCCAGGCAACTAAAAAGCAATTTTGAAGCGATAATGATGGCAAGTTTGCGAAGAACCGAGCTGGAAAATCTGAACAAAAATCTCTTCGGATCCACCAACACGGAGGCACCAATGTCAAACCACAAATCCACGCACGAAGCGAATCTCCAGCACGAAACGTCACGTCGCGATGTCCAAGCTGATCAAAATGAGGAGATAAATATGGTCAAGGACCGACTAAAAGAGATGAGCTCACTGGTACATAGGGAAACCAGCTCGGCACCCGAGATCGAGAGGGTCGTTGAGGAAACCCAAAGAACTCCGTTCACCAAGAGGATAACGGAAACCAAGATTAGGCATATGGCCAAGATCAAGTTCCCAACGTTCGAAGGAAATGCCGATACAATGCATTATATGACCGCCTTCACCATCGCAATGGGACGAGCCCCGTTCAGCAATGAAGAATGAGATGCGGGTTTTTGTCAGCTATTCATCGAAAATTTGGGAGGAGCTGCGCTCTCTTGGTTCTCCCACCTTGAAGCAAGATCGATCGATACCTTCCAGCAATTGTCAACCGCATTCGTAAAACATTATTCCATGTTCATGGAAAAACAAGCATCAACCATCGACCTATGCTCATTAACTCAAGGCCAGCGGGAGCCACTACAAACGTTTGTCAAGCGATATAAAGAAGTAGTATCCAAAGTCGCAATATCCGACGAAGCCGCGATCGCCGCCCTCCGGAATGCCTTGTGGTATGAATCAAGATTCAGAGAGGAACTCTTGCTCAATCAACCATAAACACTCGAAGACGCACTCCACATGGCTAATAGATTTATCGAGATGGAGGAAGAAAGGGCAGTGATGGTCCACAAACACGCGAGAAATCAAGTTACAAAAGAAAAATTAGAAGACGTCGACCCGAGGTATTTTTACGAGGGGCAAGCAAAGCCCAAAAAGGGTAGAAAGTAGCCTACCTACCTCATCTACGAGAGAAAAACCAACACCTATCAAAGGAAAAACGACGATCGAAACGCGTACTGCAGCTTCCACAACCGACTAGGCCACAGTACCGATGAATCCCGACAGCTGAAAGAAATGCTCCTAAAAAAATACAACGATGAGAAGGGGCCAACGCAGATCAGCCCCAGCATAGGAGCCAGAGAGTGATCAAAGGTCTTCTGACCGAATCAGACGCATGCCGGACGCACCAGGACAGAAAGACGAAACTGATATAGAACCACCGCATCGGCAACCAGATGACAGACGAGACAATGCCCCACCACCGCAGGAGGATTAATGTCATCATGGACGGGATGCAACGCCGCGACCATTCCTTCCGGGGAAGTAAATCCAAGCAGCTAGTCCTTGGAACACGCGTCAACCCGTCCAATGCTTTGACACATGATCCTATAACCTTCAAAAGTAATGATGCATCGAACGTCATGAGTCCCCACAGTGATTTCCTCATGGTCGAACTCGTCATCAAAGATTGCGAGGTGACAAGGATATTGATCGACACGGGAAGTTTGCTCGATATCTTATTCAAAAGCATGTTACTAAATATGGAAATCCCCGAGGACAAAATCAAACGAACAACTCAACTTCTAGCTGGCTTCAGCAATGATATAGTGGAAATCATCAGCACCATCAAATTAACGGTCCACATTAGGGGACGCACCATGATGACAAAGTTTCAAGTGGTCGACGGAAACCCGATACTCAATGTGATACTTGGTACGCCATGGTTGTGCGCCACCCAGACGAAAATATCAATCCCTAGCCAGTGCATCAAATTTCTGACCCCAAATGGAGTTGTGACCATCATGGGTAATCAGCAAGCAGCCCGAACATGTTTCATAGCCGAGCAAAAAGCCCGAAAAAGCTTAGAATTATAGCAGCTACAACTGGGGAGCTCGGAATGACCAGTCGTCACCATCGAAAAAGCGAAGCCAATATGCGAACAAATCGACCAGGTCAAGATAGACGACGACCACGACGAGAGACGCGTAGGAGTCGGACGTGACCTCGATCAGAATATACGAAACAAGCTCATTGTTTTCTTAAAAGAAAATGCCTTGGTATTCGCCTGGTCGATGGAATCTATGAAAGGCATTGATCTCGAGATCACGTGCCACAACCTTAACGTCGACCACACCTTCAAACCAATCAAACAGAAAAGAAGGAAACTCGGCATTGGATCCATAACCGAAGTGAAGTACCCTGAATGGTTGGCCAACCCCATCGTAGTAAAAAAGAAAAACGGCAAGTGGAAGGTGTGTGTCGAATTTACCGATCTAAACAAGGTGTGCCCGAAAGATAGTTATCCTCTCCCCCATATCGATAGGCTCGTCGAGGCGACCACGAAAAAAACTGCTCTTGTTTATGAACGCATTCTTCAGTTACAACCAGATCATAATGCACCCCGGCGATAGAGAAAAATTGCTTTCATCACCGATCGAGGCATTTTCTGCTATAAAGTGATGCCCTTCGGGCTAAAGAACGCCGAGGCGGTCTACCAGCGGTTGGTTAACCAAATGTTCGCCGACTTCCTTGGTACTACTATGGAGGTATACATCGATGATATGTTGGTCAGATCTCGGCTCGCAGTCAACCACATCGACCATCTGCGCTCCTGCTTTGCTGTCCTGAAACACTATAGCATGAAGTTGAACCCCACTAAATGCACTTTTAGGGTTACCTCGGGAGAATTCCTCGATTACATCGTTACTCGGCAGCGGATATAAGCGGATCCCAAGAAGATTGCAGCAATAATCGAATTACCATCCCCAAAAAGTACAAGGGAAGTACAAAGACTAACCGGAAGGATCGCCGCCCTGAACAGGTTTATCTCCAGGTTGACCGATAGGTGCCTACCATTCTACCAACTGCTTAGAGGAAACAAAAGATTCGAGTGGGACGAGAGATGCGAAACCGCATTCGACGAGCTTAAGAGGTACTTATCTATACCACCCATCTTAGCCAAACCGGAAGACGGCGAAACGCTACTCCTCTACATAGTCGTCTCGTCAACAGCTGTAAGCGGGGTGCTCATAAGAGAAGACCAAGGCGAACAGAAACCAATATTCTACGTCAGCAAAACACTGGACGGGGCAGAGATACGCTACCCGACGCTCGAAAAACTCGCCTATGTCGTTGTCATATCTTCGAGGAAGCTGCGTCCTTACTTCCAATCACATACCATCGCCATGCTCACGGTCCAACCCCTAAGAACGATTTTGCATAACCCCAGCAAGTCAGGATGGATGGCTAAGTGGACAATCGAACTCAGCGAGTACGATATCAATTTCAGGGGACGGACGAGCGCTAAATCCCAGGTTTTAGCCGACTTCATCATCGAACTCCCTTCCAAGCTCCTAACCAGCGAAGAAGTACCTCAAATTTTGTCTCTTCACGTCGGCGGATCGTCCTGCTCCGGAGGCAGCGACATCGGGATCAGACTAGAATCTTCCACCGGAGAAGTCCTCGAACAGTCGTTCTGCCTCGGATTTCACGCTTCCAACAACGAGGCCGAGTACAAGGCAATAATCATCAGGCTGAAGTTAACGATTGGAATCGGAGCGAAATAAGTCAAGGCTTACTACGACTCGCAACTTGTAGCCAACCAATTCTCAGGAGACTACGAAGCCAAAAGTGAAAGGATGGATGCCTATCTAAGAGTGGTGCAGGGCTTGGCGCGAAGCATCGATCACTTCGAGATCGTAAAAATCCCTCGCAACGAAAGAAAGTAGGAGACGCACTGGCCACAATAGCGTCATCGTCGGATACCCAACTCCGACGAACCATTCCTATGGAATAAATCAGTAAACCCCAACATCTATGACATACATCCACTTCATCGACAATCCCGAAATCGCCGAAGACGATTTTGAAAATGGCACCGACCTCGAACCACCTCCAACAGACTGGAGAGATGATATCAAATTGTATATCGCAGAAGAAAGTATCCTAGAAGATAAGTGGGCAGCACGTCGGTTAAAAGCAAAAGGCGCACATTATGTTATGCTCGATGATCAACTCCTGCGACGAGATTCAACTGGGATACTATTAACCTGCCTGGGAACGGAAGAAGCCGCCCGAGTAATAACCGAGATGCATGACAGAGCTGGAGGGAACCACGCCAATGGTCAGGCCTTTGCCCTCAAAATCAAAAAGCATGGCCACTACTAGCACACGATGATCGCCGACTGCCATAAATACGCACTCAAATGCGACCAATGCCAACAACACGCACCCACCAGCCATCAACCAACCAAGCTGCTAAGAAAATCTGCATCGCCCTATCCATTCATGCGCTGGGAAATGGACATCATCGGCCCGATGCCCGCGTGTAGAGGCAGAAGATTCCTTCTCGTCATGACAGACTATTTCACCAAATGGGTAGAGGCTAAAGCCTTCGCAAAGACAACGAGGTCCAGAAATTCGTATGGGAATACATCATCTGCCGAGACAGGCTCCCCTACGAAATCATCACAGATAATGGCTCGCAGTTCTGCTCCCATAGATTCGAAAACTTTTGCACCAAATGGAAGATCCGTCTAAGTCACTCAACGCCGACGTACCCGCAAGGCAACGGTCAAGCCGAGGCTACAAACAAAACCATCGTAGACAGCCTCAAAAAGCGATTGGAGAAAAAGAAGGGATTATGGGCCGACGAGCTCGACGATGTCCTCTGGTCTCACCGAACAACCCCCCTCCCGCCGAGCAACGAACAAAATGCCATTCTGCATGGCCCACGGCAGCGAAGCCATGGTTCCCGCTGAAGTAAACGTATATAGCCTCCGACGACTTAAATTGCCCTTATATGACGACCTCAACAATGTTATGCTCGAAGACAGACTCGACGAGAAAGAAGAACAATGGGACCAGGCGCTACTGCGGATCCAAAACTACCTGCAAGCTGCAGCGAGGTACTACAACAAGAACGTCCGCGTACGACGATTCTCTGAAGGTGACCTCGTCCTCAGACACATCTTTGAGAACATCAAGGAATATTGCGCAGAAAAATTGGGCATCAAATGGGAGGGCCCATACCAAATCATGAAGATCATCAAACCTGGAGTTTACCAACTCACCGACCTGGAAGGCAAAATGCAACCACGATCATGGAACGCCTGCCACCTCAAGCGCTTCTTTTGTTGACATGCATATACTTCTAACATGAACTACGAACGACTTGATCCCTCTATAATGGGTACGTAGGCAGCCCGAAAGGGCACAACTACAAAAAAAGAAAAAAAGGGAGTTGATATATACTCAGTTTCGACAAAACCATCCTTTAAGCCGAGTCCAGTCTCGTACCTTAAGCTGAGCCCACTCTCGCACTTTAAGCCGAGCCTAGTCTCGCACTTTAAGCCAAGCCCAGTCTCGCTTTGTAAGCCGAGTCTAGTCTTGTACTTTAAGCCGAGCTTAGTCTCATATTTTAAGCCGAGCCTAGTGTTGCACTTCAAGCCGAGCCAACTCTCGCATTTTAAGCCAAGTCCAGTCTCGCACTTTAAGCCGAGCCCAGTCTCGCACCTTTGAACAGAGCCCAGGAATGCACCTATAAGGCAAATCCAACCCCACGTCCTTAACAAAATTCCGCAAAGAAAAGAAGCAAATCGATGACTTAAAAATTACTTTATTTAAAAGAAGGAGGATCGTCCATAGCGCCAAGTACAGAAAAAGCAACATAAAAACAAAAGCAAGAACTACAATTAGAGCCTAAGGGTCAGCCGGAGACACCGAAGAGCTCAACGGATTGGCCACGTGGTCAGCTTAAGGGACCCTCACCCTCACCAAGGAGTACCAGATGCCCTCCTAGCATCAGCTTCGGCCTTCTTCTTCAAGGCTTTCTCCCGCAAGTAATTTATAAAAGACGCATTCACCGCCCTTTGTCTTGGGAAGGGGTAGCGATCCCACTCAACTACAAGGAAGCGATGACCTCATTTTAGAAATCAGAACAAGTGCATAGTAAGAAATTAAGACTTACTTTGAGAAATGCGAGCTAGACTTCTTCGAACCCGATCTAAATCTAGATCCTCCCACGCAATGATCCCTCTCCTCTCGATCTCTTTGAAATTCCGGAAGAAGTTCGGTGGATAAGCCTTCAGATTCAGCAGTTTGACTACAAAACAAAAGGAAAGTGAGAACGGTTAGGACCAAACCAAATAGAAGAAAAGAATCTACCGATGCAGAGATTCCATGGTCTAGAATAGTCGTAATTGCAGGCCGGCACCGATGCTTCGTTCATGTTAACAAAGAACCATCTACGTTTCCAGTTGTAGATTTTTGACGTAACCCCGGAGTCAAAAACTTAAAAGGAGGGTTGAAATTCAAATAGAAAAGGCCGGTATCGACGCTGACTCCGTCGACTTTTCCGGGTAACTTGTTTATCCTGGTCGTCTCCTCAAAAAATTTACCGTAGACCTCTATGCCCAGCTCGGCAGCCAAGACTAAAAGTCCGACCAGGTTCATGGCCGAGGCGATCGAATGCTAAGAGATGGCCATCTCCCTCTTAGCACAGTAAGCAATGAACATCTTCGGTAGCGGGAACCACAAATGAGCGTCCTGAAAATAATCTTTGAAGACAGCAAAATACCCAGCCAGAGGATTCCATGGTCGTTTATGAGAGGCTGGAATCCTAAACGGCTGTAAGTCTTGAGTGGTGACGAGCAGCGGTGATTTCTGAAGGGCAGCAGCAGCAACTGGTGGGAGTGTTGCCAGTTTGATCAATTTCTCAGGGAGAAAGGTGCGCTTTACAAATGCATCGAACCTGACCTTTATCTGATGAGAGAAGAACCTAGTCTTGTCAAAAGGCACCGGAGGAGAAGGCGGTGGTGATGGAGATAGAGAGGGGGATGGTACAGATCTGGCCCGTTTTGGAGTTACCGTCTTTTTGGAGCGCAAAGACATACCGCGAGTGCGGTTCTGATGAGCAGTGACAGACGCCATGACAGAGTTGTCAGAAATTTGAATAGGAGAGTCATTAGGCACCTGTACTTACAGAGGTAGAGATACCGATGAGACTGATAGTGCTGGAACTGGTTGGGACGATGCATGCACGAACTCAGGAAAAGAGATCCTTGGTTCATCAGGAACGACACATGGCGAGGAAGGTTTCACTTGAAATAGAACCACCAGAAGATTAAGCATAGGTGATTCCGGAAGTACATACTCAGGAATCACAGCACCAACCGGAGATAGCGTACCTGGACTTGGTAGAGATACATACTTCTTCGCCAGGTTTGAGAGAAACGACTTCATGAATTTCGATTCAAGAGCACATGGGCGATGAACAGTTTGTGAGAAGAAAGAGGTTTGAAACGAAATGTCTCAATCATCATAACTCTAGGTAATAAATTCCCGCCTGTTTGCATTCCACAGGAACTTTGGGCTTTCAAGAGACATAATAAGTGGGCTTGCGACATGGGCCCGACTACAAAATAATACCCTGTTCATTGGACATCAAAATGCATATAGAGTCATAACCATTAGGCACAAAAATATAGAGCCTCACATTATGTAGCTATTGACAAACAGACACTTCATTTCAAGTGACAAACACTATTGATGGAAAGCACACAGGAAAATGATCAACATGCAGACATGCAATTTAAAGAAAATCTGTTGATTTAAAAACACACAGAAAACAGAAATTTGGAACCAGATTAAGCGAGAATTATCAGACCTTGATCGTTAAACCACACAAGCACACATGTGTAGCTGGCTAGTCTTTTGCACTGTCATATCTTTATCTTCAGCATACAGTTTTCAACCCCGATGTGTATAAACCATGCAACTATTTATGATTGTCTGAGCTATCACTTGACTTCTCAAGCTCAGACATGAATACCCCCTTTTTTTAATAATGCAAAATGCACATTTGTGCCAGCTGGGTGATTAGCTCTTTGACTTCCATGGTTATACCCCATACTAATATTGTCTGTCTCAGACGGCATGACATGCAGCTCTTTTTCAGCTACTAAAAAAATCTTCTTCCTATGTATTATGTGCCCGGTTCAACCATTTATCTCAACCATAGACTCAACCAATCATAGTTCATAAACTCCTATAGCTTTTCAAAGATTAATGAACTGATTAAAAATCAAGTGATTTTGTAAACATGTATGCAAGCTAAAAATTTGTTCCCACATGTTCAACCACAATAACTTTATCCTCAACTAACTCACGAATGAAGTGGTGTCTGATTTCAATATGCTTGGTACGTGAGTGTTGTACTGGGTTCTTGGCTATATTGATAGCATTTTGATTGTCACAATGAACAAGCATTGAGTCTGTATGAACACCATAGTCACTTACCATTTGCTTCATCCATAGTATAGTACAACAGCTACCCATTGCAATGTATTCTGCTTCAACTATGGATAGTGACAAACAATTCTATTTTTTGCTTTGCCAGGCGATAAGATTATTACCCAGAAAGAAACATCCTCCTCTTGTACTACGTTTGTCATCTAGACTACCAGCCCAATCTGCATCACAATATCCAGCAAGATTGCTATTTATGTCTGTTGTGTAATATATACCCAGATCAGCTGATCCTTTGTTATATTTAATGATTCATTTCACATCATGTAAATGGGACACCTTCGGTTTTGCTTGATACTGTGCACAGACACCTACACTTAAACATATATCTGGTCTACTGGCTGTAAGATATAGCAGACTTCCAATCATCCCTCTGTACATCTTCTGATCGACATCTTCTCCTTCATCATCACGAGACAACTTGCAAGTTGTACTCATGGGAGTTATGGCTGTTTTACAGGTGTCAAGTCCAAATCGAGTAACCAGATTCTTGGCATATGTGTTTTGACTCAGGTAGATTCCCTCCTCTGTCTGTTTTACCTGCAAACCAAGAAAATAAGTCAATTCACCAACCATACTCGTTTCAAACTCCTGAGTTATGTGTTGAACGAATTGGTTGACTAGTGTCTGATTCATGGCACCAAAGACTATGCCATCAACATAAATTTTCACAACCATCAGATCATCATTCCTTGCATTGATGAACAAGGTTTTGTCCAAATTTCCTCTGGTGTAACCCTATTCGAGCTGACAGATGGTTAATCGTTCATACCAGGCCCAGGCCCTGGATATTCTGGGTGTTCAAATCCTTTTGGTTATTCCACATATACTTCCTCTTGGAGCACTCCATTCAAAAAGGCACTCTTGACATCCATTTGATATAACTTTAACTTGAGATGACATGCCACTCCTAGTAGAATTCTGATTGATTCTAGACGTGCTACATGAGCAAATGTCTCATCAAAATCAACTCCTTCTACCTGTGAATACCCTTGTGCAACCATGCGTGCTTTGTTCCTTACAACATTCCTTGTTTCATCAATCTTTTTCTTGAAAATCCACTTTGTGCCAACCACATTAACACCTTCAGGTCTGGGTGTCAAATTCCACACTTTACTTCGCTCGAACTGTTCAAACTCCTCTTGCATAGACACAATCTAATATTCATCACATAACGCTTCATGATGATTTTTTGGCTCAATCATAGACACAAAACATGAAAATTGAACCATCTCCTTAAATACTATATGTTTTTCCTTGTGATTCTGTTTCCAAGCACATCACCGATCACATCCTTTTCAGAGTGGTTCCTATGGACACGTCATTGTGCAACTGGTTATGTGTCTGATTCTGACTCGTCATTTACATCAGCCTTGTTCTGCATTTGAAATTCTTGATCGTCATTTAATTGAAGAGGATTCATAGTCAGTCCCTCTGATTGATAACCAATGTCATCAAACACAACATTCACTGTTTCCATGACAGTTTTGGTTCTCTTGTTAAAAAATCGAAATTATGTGTTGGTGGTTGAATAACCGAGAAACATTCCTTCATCACTTCTAGCATCAAATTTACCAAGTTGATCTTTGTCATTCATAATATAACAGACACACCCAAAGACATGGAAATAACTCATACTGGGTGTTTTTCCCTTTTACATTGCATATGGTGTCATACTGGTTCCCTTTCGAACAAATACCCTGTTAATGATATAACAGGATGTACTAACAGTCTCAGCCCAAAAGTGTTTTGCAACCTGATTGGCATGTAGCATTGCACGAGCATTTCCTGTAGTGTTCGATTTTTTCGTTCAACCACACCATTTTGTTGGGGCATTCTGGGTGCTGAATATTGATGTTGTATGCCCTGTGTGTCACACAACTTATCAAGTACTTCATTCTGAAATTCTCCTCCATGATCACTTCGAATGGATTAATTCCCCATTTTTTCATTTTTGAGTTGCAATACCAATATTTTGAAGTCCACAGCTTTTGATTTTTCTTGAAGAAACCGTACCCATGTAAACCTGGTGAAGTCATCAACAATCACAAATATGTACTTCTTTCCAGACAGACTTCCCACTTGAATTGACCCCATAAGATCCATGTGTAATAGATATAGTGCTCGTTTTGATTTAGGGACTACAAACAAATATATCTTCATTTTTTTAATTTAGGGATTCCTCTGACAATTTCCTGATTGGCAAGCTTTGTTAATGTTCTGACATTCATATGTCCCAGTTTTATGTGCCATAACTCCAGCTGACTCGTCACACGTGCTGTAAGATAGGTATCTTCTTGTCGCCACATGTAACAATTATTTGCATACCTGATTCCTCTCAGTTTTACTTGACCAGCTTCATCAACAACTTGACACGCTATTTTGTGAAGGTAACCGCCAGTCCTTCATCACATAGTTGGGTTATGCTAATCAGGTTTGCAGTCAAACCTTCAACAAGATACACGTTTTGAAGACTTTGTTTACTTGATCCACTTTTTTCTCCCTTACCTACAATCTTACATTTGGCTCTTCCTCCAAAAGTTACTTTTCCCGAGTAAATTTCTGTAAAGTTCATCAATTCATCTTTGATCCCTGTCATGTGCCTTGAATAGCCACTATCAAAATACCACTCGGTTGCATCCGAACTCTTCAAGGCAACTTATGGATGATCATCATCGTCTGATTTCATTGCTACTCCGGTTTGGGCAGAGAAACATGTCAATTCAACTGATTCGACATCATCTTCAGTTTTTGTGCATGAATCTGCTTGTGCTGAGAAACAGTGCAACAAGTATTTTCTGACCCATGCCCTGTTGTAGCTATCCTTATCAGGATAATAATCTCTATGATACCTGATTTGATACAGTCTGGCTTCCTAGCGGTAACACTGAGCTTTGTAGTGTCCTGGTTTTCTACAATAGAAACACAATCGATCTCTGACTTGTCGTTTCTGATAGTACCCCTGATTTCTTGTTGCCAGTTCTGATTGTAGTGCCTTCTTCTGTTGGTGATTTTAACAGGTTCACCTTTTTTCACCAACTATGTTGCATGACTGACCGATGATTTGACAAACGATGTTGATCCTTTTGTGTCACCTTGATATCCCAATCCATAGTTTATATCGCTATCTCTTCCCATAGCCAGCAATTTTTCAAGATCTTTGGTTCCCTTGGTCAGCATCTTAATGTTTCTTAATTGCTCACTCAGTCGAGACTCAAGCAATTGATTCTTCTTTTCTTCTTCAACTAGAGCTGTTTGAATTAGCTTTACCTTCTCTTGTAGTTTATGGATGTTACAGGTTCTGATTTTTATTTTGGACATCAATCAGACTCTCACATAGAAAACTATTGTCTTTAAGTAATGGTTGTCTGTCGATTTTAACTTCATCGTCATATTGACTTTCAGAATTTTCTTCAATTATGCTAACATATGCAACCAGGTTCAGCATCTCCTCATATTGATATGAATCAGATGTATCATCACTCTCCAAGCTGATCATCGATTTTTCCTTCTTGTTTGTGACATTGACACACTCGGATTTTGTATGTCCAAATCCTTTACACTCATATCACTTGAGTGTTTATTCTTCTTGATATTAGGGCAATCCAACTTATAGTATCCAAATCCCTGACATTCATGACACTGAATTTCTGATCTTCTAGGTGTTCAGTCAGTGTTTGCTCTAAAATATGTTATGCTAACAGGTTTTGCATCACGCTTTGACATGCCTCCATATTTCTTGAAATACTTTTTCACAATCAAACTTACAGTTTCTTCAAGATCCTCAGCTGTGCGTGTCTTTTCTTTTGCTGTTAGTGAAATCCCCTTTACTTTGATTATTTTCTTTGAGAGATCAAGTTCATGTGCCTGCATCATGCCTACGATCTGATTGAATTTCATATCGTCAGAATCCTTGGCTACTTGTATGGCTGACTTCATGGATCGAAACTTATCAGGCAGAATTCGAAGGAAATTTTGACCAGCTTCTATTCTTTGTAATGTTTTCCTAACACCTCAGCTGCATTGGCAATTGACGAAATCTTACCACTAAATTCTTCAACTGTTTCATCTTCACCCATTTTCAGTTTTTCAAATTCTGATGCTATCATATCAATTTTGGTCCTGCGAACATCACTTGTTCCTTCGTAAAGTTGCCTTTAATGTATCTCAGGCATCCTTTGCCGTAGTGCATCCTTGAACCTTTTTGAATTGGTCCCTGGTAAAGGAAATCCAAATGGCTATGAGAGCCCTTGAGTTGTCTTTTGACATGGTTTTCTCTGCTATCGTCCATTCTGCCTTTGGTTTAGCAACCATCACTCATTCTTCATTTTTTATCTATGGAGCTATCTATCCTTCTTCAACCATCTTCCAGGCATCTTCATCAATCCCCTTGATGTGTTCGCGAATCTGAACCTTCCACCAGCCAAAATTATCTGGATCCAGCACGACATTTCGTGTAGCTGCTTGTTGTAAGTTTTCCATCCTCAGGATCTTACCTGTTTAGATAGAAACCTTGGTTTCGTGACAGGCACCCGCTCTGATACCAACTGAAAAAGCAACATACTATAACAACAAACAGATCTTCCTCAAAACTCTTTCTTTATTAAGACAAACTCAAATACAACTTTTTCTTTTACACTGATTTAGTTTCTCTTAACAACACACACACCTTTTCCTGTTTGATTAACCTTACAGACACAAAAAACTTTTCTCTCTTGATATACTTGTATTTTCACTCGTTTTTAGCCCTTTTTCCGGATCCATTTAGGTA
>OVBE01003857.1:0-25631 GCA_900406425.1 Iberis pinnata | reverse complement strand
AATTTTGAATTTTTATAATAATTTTCTGAATTTTTTCTGATTTTTTGGAATTTTTTATGTTTTTCCTGAATTTTTAATAATTAAAAAAAATAAAAATATTAAAAAATGATTTTTTTTTAACAGTGTTAAGTTTTCCGTTAAAAAAAATTGCGGCGCGTAAACACGCAGCCACATTGAAGGTTTAAGTTGGCAAAATAGTCACTTTCAATGTTTAAAGTGATAGTGAAAAACTTTAAAGGTTTAAAGTGTCAGTGGCAGCCACCTTGAATGTTTTTTATGCGATTTTCCCAAACTTTATTTAAATCTCCAAAAT
The DNA here is from genome assembly GCA_900406425.1 of Iberis pinnata. Classification (NCBI taxonomy): domain Eukaryota; kingdom Viridiplantae; phylum Streptophyta; class Magnoliopsida; order Brassicales; family Brassicaceae; genus Iberis; species Iberis pinnata. Next base: position 25,318 of record OVBE01003857.1, on the reverse strand, counting down.
ACATATTTTCCCTATAATTTTTTTTCTCTACTCAAAATAAATGGTAATATATTATAGAATAATTTAATTACCGAAGAGCGCCAAATCAATTTAGAAAAGCAAACAAATGAAAAATTAGGCACTTCTAAACATAGAGCAATGACAAGTTTACGATGCAGTTTTGAGATCCATTCAACTAAATGAAAGGAAAACATTTTTTCTCAATGGGTGATATGAGGAAAACATTTATGTATCATGCATTAATAGCAAAGCTAATATCATCAAAAAGAGTCATTCTACCGGTTTCGTCCTCGAGCATAACTTCTTTAAAATAAGAGTATGTTTCGCTATGAAAATTAATAAAATCCAAGGTCAAAACCTCAATACAGCTTTTTTATATTTACCAAAAATTTTATCTAGCTACGAGCAATTCTATGTAGCTTTATCACATATTATATCTTTAGATGGTCTCACGATTCTACAAAATGAAAATCTAGAAGAAACTGGAATGCGAAATTATTGTCTACAACGAAAATTTTAGTGAAATCCCTCTCTATGGGTATATCTCAAACCAAGTCTGTTTTTCAAGCATTAAAAAAGTAGGAACATACAATTTTTTGGTTGTGGAAGTTAACAAAGTCAAGCACGTCATTCGGAAACAAAAGAAGGTCGTACAAAGAATATTTAAACACATGCACCTCTCATTTTCTTTCGTTCTCTAATAATAAATTTCATCATTTATTACTACTGTTGGAAACAATTGGATTGATTCTCCTTGTTAAATCTAATCACCTCAAAAAAACAAAATCATAGATTATGCTTTATAGAAAAAGTTTCAATCATGCCTCGACATTTTGTTTGACTGCACCAATCGATCGATCTTATCACTTTCACAAAAAAAAAAATGTACAAAAAAAAAATACAACGATCTTACGGAAAGATCAGTTGTTATTAAAGCATATCCAAAAAAAAAGGTCGAAGATATTATTGTCAAGAGTCATATTTGTCGATTTCAAAAATCATTAAACGATTTTCGTTTTATGATGAACAACTAAACTTCATCTATGCACTTCAAATTTGTATTAACCAGTTACGAACATACGTCTTCAAAAATCGCAACTAAAAAACATATACACTTTCAAAAACAACAATATGCATTCTTGAGCTGAAGTAGTAGCTACATCAGTCTATCTCATCAACAGTATTCACTAGACAACAAGGTATTAGAAGAACCGTGACATGGAAAGTCTCAAGAGGTTTTGGGTCAGTGGTATATATTGATAAGGAAGGATCAAGGAAAGTTGAAGCCAAGAGCATTAAAAGGAGTATTGATAGGCGATCCAACTAGTATGTTGAGAGATGAAGGGAAATGCATTGTTAGTAGAAATGTGTTATTCATTGAAGATGAAGTCTACAAGAAAGATCTCATAGCCAGAAACTATTAGGGATATAACATCCCACATTGGATAATCAAAGGGATATGCGCTAATATATAAAGGATATGGACCACTCCATTCATTGCCAATTGTTTTTGAGTTAGAATCCCACAATCCTAATAGAAAAATCTGAGGGAACTGAAAATGAATGTTAGACTGAGAACTTAATAGACATGAGAAAAGAAATGTCTTAAGATGTTGAGGTTTTAGGTGGAGAATATGAGGATGACCAAGATGAGCTTGAGGTATCATATTCTAAACAAAAAAATGTGCATAGTGATTATCAACTTTTAATAGACATACCAAGAATACACATAATACCTCTAGCACAGTATGTTGATTATGACAGTACTACAAGAAAATACGTCTAAACTGATGGACAAAACCGTCACAAATCCGTCAGGAATCGGAATTCTTTACAGAAACTTGACGAATTCTGTTCGCCAGTAATAGATCGTCAGTAATGAAAAATCCGTCAAGTTTTCCTGACGGAATGCTGACGGAATACCCATCAATAAAGTATTCCGGCAGCATTTCGTCAGGAAATATCCGTCAGTAAGTCTGTCAGGAATACTGACGGATTATTGACAAAATTTCTGATGCCAAATTCCTGATGGAATATGTTCGTCAGTAATTTTTTGACAAGATAGTGACGGATTACTGACGGATCTTATATTTTTAAATAAAAATATATATTAATCAAATAATAATTAATATTTAATTAATATATAATTAAAAATCTAAAAATATTCATAAAATTTTAAATTTGTAAATTATTTACATAAACCAAAAAATATTAGAAAAATTTGATGCAAACCATAAAAGTCTAAAACAAAACCTAAACTACTATGGTGGTGGTTTTGAGTACGGCTGAGCCATATGCACCGTGAATGCGTCCATCTGAGCCTTCATCTAGGCTTCCATCCGAGCCTGCATATGGGCTTCCATACGAGCCTCAATCTACTCTTGCTAGGCTTTGAGATGGGCTTTGAGGCGAGGTTGGATATGAGCTTCTTGCTCCTTTTATGCGGCATGCATCTCAACCATATGTTGCTGCATGGCCTCCAAAGTCGCGTTCTTCCACCTCATCTCGATAGAGATCCCTCGATTAAGATGATCCCGGGAAACAGTACGAGGTCATGTTCCCAAGCCTTAACATGCGCCCCTTCTGTTTCTTTGTAGTGTTAAGACATTGATGTTGATATGAAATATTTTAAAATGTAATTTAGATAGTACATACCTGAGACGCAATCTCATACTCGGTATCCAACAAGAGGTCGCCACCATCAATAGACTTCGGAGATGCTCGCTTTTCTATCAACTTCCTTGTCGTCTCCACAACCTCTCGAACAAGCAGATATTGTACATGACCCGTCTTCTTGTTTGTGTTGTTGTCCTCCATAAGCTCTATGGGCGTCGGTCGATGGCCAGTCTCACGCTCGGTTTTTAAAATGAGAATCAAAATTATATTCAATATTCAATTATTAGGGTTTCAGCAGCTCGAGTGACAACACTCTTGGAACCGGTGTTGGTAGTTGAGATCCCCCTACCATCTCGTGGACTATACCGGTTCTGCTTGGTGGTCTCTGACCTCTGCCTGGTCTTTTGTTCCTCCCGATATTTGACAAAGCCCTGCAAGACTTCCTCATGCATCCCCGTGTGCTTCTTCCCCTCAGTGTACCATGTGTGCTTCCATGCATAGACGTGGCTAGTGTAAGTCCAGGCCACTCATGCATAGAACTTCTTTTTGACCTCTCGGGACATCTCAGGTGCCCAGTTGAACTCGAACTATAATGTTTCATATTTATATTTTAGTAACTACATATACTTGTAATTTGTTAGTAAATTGAACTATCTAATTCTTACCGCAAAGCATTAAAACCAGTACTCATGGTAATCGGGTGGCATATCCTTAAACGTAAGATATGCCACTCGTAGAAGTTCTTACATCATTCGCTTGATGCACTTGGTCATGTCATTTTCCGTAAGCTAAAACCATGTCGCGCCGCCTTCTACAGACAGGTGCAGTCTCGGTAATCACTCTCACTCGAGCTGGACTACAAGCTCCTCTACAGATATCCGCTCACGAGGCATCGAAGGACCCTGAGGTGTCTGCGTCTCATGCACCTGAGTACCAGTAGGGGACCTAGATGGAATTCCCAATGACTATCCTATCTCCGGTGGATGTCTAAATCGATCGTAAGAACTAAAATTTACGATCAATATTTTTGTTTATTTAAACATGCCAAAAAATTTTAATTCTAATAAAGATTAATTTTAATTTTAATTCTAATAATTATAATTTTTAAATTTAATTCTATAATTATAATTTTTAATTTTTAATTTAATAATAATACTTTTAAATTTAAATAATTATAAATTTAATTTTAATAATTATAAATTTAATTTTAATAATTATAATTAATTTCATAATTATTAAAATTTTAAAATTTTATTTTAATAATAATAATAATTTATTATTTATATTTTAAAATTTTCAAATTTATTATTTTTAACTTATACTTTTAATAAAATAAATCTAAATAAATAAATCATTAATTAACAAAACAAAAAATTTCATAAACCCTTAACCTAAACCCTAAACCCTAAACATGCTAAACAACATTTTTATCAAACATCTGTTAACACCCAAAATCACCAAATTTATCAGTCGTATCATTTTAAATTATAAAATACACAAAAGTTCAAAAACCACAAATCCTAAACAACATTACATATCAACAATCACCTAAATCAACTACCATGAACAACAATCAATCCAAAATATCAAACTTTCCTAAACTATACAAATCCAACAAAATCCAAATCAAATCCTAAATCAACAACCATCAACCCTAAATCAATAATCATCAACCCTAAACAAATAATCAAACTTAACATTTCCTAAGCAATTTCAACCTTAAATCTACAAATTTCCAAAAACTCAACAAATCCAACAAACACCTAAAATTCTAAAAATCACCAACCAAATTAACTAAAACAATCCCTAAACCCTAAAATAACCTTGGATCATCCATTTAATCGGTTTTTATTTGATAGAGAATCTTGAATCGATATTTGAGCTCCAAATGGCCGGATTTAGGGTTTTGCTCGCGAAGAAGAAATAGGGAAGAAGAAGTCTGTTTGTTGCTTTTATATCGAACTCACTGACGGGTGGATCCGTCAGTAACCAAAAAATAGAATTTTCGCATGTTTCCAATTTTTTGGGAATCTGAAACGCGCCAAAAATTGGCGATTTATGACGGATTATACTTGACCCGCTTGTATGGCGAGAATGAAAGGATCATTTTTCCAAGTTTCCTACGCGATTTGATCGACATCACGCCAAAATTGTCTACTTTAACACCTCTACCATCAGTTGGATCATACCAATCACAGATGAAGACAACACATCTCAAGTTCAATATGTCTGGGTAATGGACCTCCAATATCTCTCGAAGAATGTCGTAGCACACAACATCTCCGGAAGACGATGATATACCATGTTCTAATTTCGTCATATCCTTATCTAAGGCGTTAACCTTGAAAGCGAATCCCCTCATGCAATACCTTGGGTATGACGTAGCAATGATGTTTGGCCCTCTTGCGATATCGACCAACCAAGTTGGAAATGTTCGACCATTAGATGTTTCCTCTCGAACCTATATAGATTAAAAGTTAGAATTTTGAAAAATATATTGCTTTTAATTGTATGAAATCAACCACTTACATAATATTGCAACCACTGAATGAACTCTTCTTGTTTTAGAGCCTCTACTTCGTCTTCACATTTATCCAGGAAATAACCACGACAACTGCCTTGTATAACCTACAAAATTTAAAATAATCACAAGTTATATAAACTATATGTATAATCAAAAGTTTAAGATGTTTAACGTATTAAAATTTTACCTTTCATATTCGAGCATATCCTCACAATTGTTGAGGATATACATATGTAAATGGTTCCACTCCTCATATGTTAGTCGGCGATTTTTACCCTTCCCGCTAAGTCGTCCAATTTTTTGAAACATGCTTGGAACATAAGCTGGGTACATGGGATGTTTTCCACCATTGTCAAGTCGACTTGTTCTATGACTTTTTGTCGGAACATCTCTTGGAAAGTAATTTTGTGTGAAATTTTCAGCTTCTTCATTGATGTTCTGTGCCACAATAGAACCCTCAACTCTTATTAGATTTTTTACATTTTTCTTCAAGTGGAACATGTACCTCTCAGAGGGGTACATCCACCGATATTTGACCGGTCCACCAAGTGATGCTTCACGTGGAAGGTGAATCGTGAGATGTTCCATGACGTCGAATAATGATGGTGGGAAAATCTTCTCCAAGTCGCAAAGGATCATTGGTATATTCGTCTGTAATATCGAAATACCATCAGCGATCATCTTGTTTAGATCACGAAAGAAAGCCCTAACAGCTGTAAATGCAAAGAAACCATATGAATAATCAATGAGTAAAACATTAAAGTAAATTGTACACTAATCACTAAATTAATACATGCAATGGCTTCGTGAACATCTTTTGGAAGGATATGCTAAAATGCAAATGGAAGAAGGAGTTGCATCACTACATGACAATCGTGGCTCTTCATTCCAATGAAATTGCCTTATCCGATATGAACACAATTCCTCAAATTATAAGTGTACCCATCGGAGAATTTGACCCTATGAATAATCAGTTCAAAGAACTCAGCCTTTTCATTCTTAGATAATATAAATGTAAGAATTTGACAACTTTCATCGCTCTTGATGTGAAGCTCAGGACGAGAACAAATGTTCAACAAATCTAATTTGGACTTGAAATTGTCTTTCGTCTTCCCTTTGACATTTAGAACTGTGTTCATTATGTTGTCAAAGAATTTCTTCTCAACATGCATCACATCTATGTTATGCCTCAACAAATGAGTTTCCCAGTAAGGCAAATTCCAGAATATGCTTTTCTTGTGCCAGTTATGATTTATACGTGCATACTCAACATTGACGTGTCCATTCTCACAAACATTGCATCATTTGTCATAACAACACCATAATCTTCCATTTTTCTTAATAGATTTGTGCCATCTAATTCAGGTGGTGGACCGTCACCACATCTCTTCTTCGTGAATAATGTAGTAGATCAACAATATAGATGACTCGGGGGGGCAAAAACCTTCGGTGAAAATCAAACCAACATCTTTATCTTCCATTACTCAGCTTGAAGGAATCGATGTTATCGGTACACTATAGACATGCTAGTTTCTCGTGAGTTTTCCATCTGGATAACATGTCATACACTGTGAAATCGCTTATAGTCCACATAAGAACCGCACGCATCATAAAATTTTGTTGTAAGGACACATCATACACCTCTTCCCCATAATTCCATAATGTCTTCAACTCATATATCAATGGTTGCAAAAACACGTCAAGCGCTCGGTTTAGATCTTCTGGCCCTGGTACAAGAACATAGAGAAATAGAAAATCTCGGTTTATACACAAAGATGGCAGAAAATGTAAGGTGTCATGATGACTGGCCACAGAGAATACTTTCTACAGTGCTTCTCGAATGGACTGAATCCATATGTACTTAATCTGAGATAAACATTTCTTGTCTCGCATGAAAAGTCTAGATAAGTAGACTGAAAAAGACGCCAAGCTTCTGCATCAGAAGGATGTACAATCTCTCCATCAAATTTATGCTCAGATTGCCATCTCATTGATGCAACTGTTCTCTTAGACTGATACAACATTTTCAACCTATATGTTAGTGGCAAATACTACATCCTCTTGTAAGGCACTGAAACTCTACCGCCTGTATCCTTATGCCTTGGTTTGCGACAATATCAACAGGTCATCCGGGTGTCTTCGCATATCCAATAGATCATAAAATTTTCAATGCACACGTCTATGAACTGATACGGCAATCCAAGCCCGAACACAAGTTTGTGTATCTCGTAATATCAATCTGGCGTATTGTTATCCTCTGACAAGATATCTCTCCCAAACTTGGCTATTGCGTCAACTGCATCCTCAAGCAAGTTATAATATGTTGTTAACCCATCAACCTACTAGCACATGATAAATACGAATGATCATCTTTACATCCACTATATAATGGTTGATTCACTGCGTCTAACATATAAAAAAACTGTCGTGCTTTTCTATTTTTTTCTTCATACGAAACCTAAGCCGTCTCTATATTTTCTCTATAAACATCATTAACCATTTGAACCGTAGGTGCCCCCAAATCTTATTCCGTTCTAGGTTCCTCTATCCTATCGGCCAATGGTTCACTACCGCTACTACTAGCAATAATATCATGTTGTACTCCATGTAAATACCAAATCTTATAACTCGACATAAAACCATTCACATAGAAGTTACTCCATACTAAATCTATCATGATATTGTGAGAATTCTGACATAGAGTATGAACATGTTAACTTACGACTATGTTGTGCCTGAGGTTGTCAACATGCTAATTCCATGAACTCCATAACACCACGTGCATATTCGTCGTTCAAAAGCTTCGTATATAGATTCATTCTTTCACCATCCATCCATGATCGAAAATAGGGAGGAGTAGACATATTTTGTTAAGATATTTGTGTTGAATGTGTGAAGAATGAAGGTGGAGTGGTCTGATTTATATGCGTTTTTGTGACGGAATCCTGACGGAGTAAATTCGAATATAACTGTTGCCAACGGTTTGACGAAATGGTATGGTTTACTGAGGATCTAAATTCGTCAGTCCCTCCGGTCACTTTTGCCAATGCTTTTCTAGTGTGATGTGTCTACGTTTTCTTTCCTTGTAGTTGAGGATATTGGTACAGAAAAGCTAAGAGATTATGAAGTAGCTATTTCAATTTATAATCAGAATTGAAAGATATTATGAGGACCAGATGAAGAGAATTTTTATGGGATGCAAGTAGATATTCAAAAAAATTGAACTTGGAATACATGGACTAGAAATGCCAAGGTTCAAAGCTAGGCTATTTGGAGAAGGGTACATGCAATGCAAAGGGAAGTTAATTATTGATAACAAAATGTATTTTTCACATGTTGTTAAGCATGTGTTAATTCAACTAATGTTTTCTAATTCATTTACTTACTACTTCAAGATATGTAGATGAAGTATCTAAGGTGAAAAGACTATATATTAAAGTTGAAAAATCGCCTGTGATTTTAGGTTAGAAGAAAGAGAGAAACAAATTGAGGCAAATCCATGCGCTCTAGGGTTTCTTTATTGATCAAAGTGTTAATCTTTACAATAAACTAAAGCCCCTTATATAATACCCCAAAACCCGATCCCATTAAGAAAACCTAGAAAATTTCTTTTTCCTAAAATAGACCATATCATGCCCTTTAGCCAATTCTATTGAGCCCTTTAATATTTTATGTCATATTTATAACAATTAAGCAGCATATTTGACATGAAATACCTAAGTCCAACAAAGAGGAGATGTGAAGGTTTTGAATATTAGAACCTTCAAAGAATTCTTGACAACAAACTTGATGAAGCTCTAAGGATTCTCAGAGTGGCCAATCATTAAGGTGACTTGGAAACTCTGGCTAGGTAGCTCATGAATGTGCAAAAAAATTTTGCATATTTTTTTGCTAATGTTATCATCAAGGTGGATATAATTAAGGTATCGTGATGATAATCAACTCAAATTGGTACCTAGACCTAACACGTTTTGTCATCCTGAGTATTTCAGTGTGGAACTGGCTTGATTCAGTGGTTAAGTTAGTTCAACCAACTAACGGTTGTAATAGTCATGACTGTTTCTTTGATAGATATTGGATATTGGTGATCGGGGGGAGAGAGAGAGAGAGAGAGAGAGAGAGAGAGAGAACAATTGTAATATTAGTTTGAAGTCCTAATAAGCATCTCGGTGAATTCTGGGTAAAAAATTGCTTGTGTTCTTCTTCTTTACTATGTTTCTGGTTATTCTTGCAATTTTCATTAATTATAAAGTATCTTCGAGTGTATTGAGAGATCGTATGAGTGATTTATGAACAATATAGGAAATCAAAACTTATACACGTGCAAACTCTGTTAACCACCATAAGTTCTAAACAATAATAGATTGATCCCAGTCAAACCAGTCCAACCTCTTTGGCCTATGTCATCTTGCTTTTAAGGTTAATTGTGATATTTGTAGAAAAAGTATCAATTAATAAAAGAAAATTCATTAGATATGTTAAGAATATCATCATAAATCATTTTAATTGATAGTTGTATATATGAATACTCTTTTGATGATATATAATAAATTGACTACTCAAATTTCCTTATTAAAAGTCGAGGAAACTAACTTATGTGATCTTATTGATGAGTTTTAATTTATCAATGTGTAACTGATCAAATGGGTACTTGTATTGAATCGAGAAGTAAATGGACTCTTTTTATCCACTATTAGTTATGAAGATTTGGATTGTGTGTTCGCTTTTCCTTTGATTAACATAATTTGTGAAGGAGAAACTATTTTCAAATGTAACAGATTCGTTTTATGAAACATTAAACCATAATTATTGTAAATTGTATGAAGCAATAGAAAAATTGGGATAAACAACAAAATGCACAAATATAAGACGCATATTTAACGTTATCATATTTTACTTTATTTCATTATTATTTTAAAACAAAAATACATCTGAGTTTTGAGAACACTTATTATATCCTAGTGGACAATAGTGTATGTTGGGATATGATTTTTACATCACGGTCGGATGGAGGATGATGCCAAAAACTTGGAAGAATATAAAACAGAGACGTGTCTAATGTTATACGAAAAAGGCATTCGTCTCAGACCTCGTAAATTTACAAAAAAAACTTGGGGCCAATATTAAACATTACATATAACGTAATGGTAAGAAACATAAACTATTGATGAACATATAAATTTTTCTTCAGAATAAGGCATTAAAATTACTTATTTCATCCAAATTATAGATCGTATTCTATTTTCTCTAGAGAAAAATATTTGAACAGTTTCAAAACTGTGAAGAAACATTTGATTATCTATTTGATATGGAGAGACTGAAATTCCTAAATGATAATAATTTGGCGACATCTTATTCTAATCTTGAAATATATTTGAAGCATTGAGACCATTCATATATTATTGACGATAGTTTGGTTTTTGAACTGACAGTTTTGAGAGAAGTTTTGCTAAAAGAATGCAACAGACCCGTTGAAGTGTTGAACCTTTTGAAATATATGAAAGCTTGTTAACCAAAATCTTGAATTAATTATCATATTTTGTTGAGGATTCCAGTTTCTTTTGTCTCTACTAAAAGGAGTTTTCAAAATTAAAGCTCATAAAATCTTATATTCGATCAACTATGTCACAAGAAAAATTGAATGACATAGTCATCAGATCTATAAAAAGAGAAATTGTGTTGAACATTAAATATGAAAATTTGATAAAGAAATTAATAGTAGAAAAAGGAAGAAAATAATGTAAATTCATTTTTTTAGAGTAAAACTTTATCATAAATATATTTTTGAATATTTAATGTTATTAATTTTTAATTAATATATAAGGGCCTATATTTTTTAGATCGTCTTAAGTCTCTATAACACTTGTCACGACACTGGTATAAAATACGCTTGGATACTATTTCACCGAAATCTTTGCATTCTCATACGATGAAGGAGGATGTCAAAAACTCAGAGGACCACAAGGTATGTCTGGATATTGTTTCATCAAAATTTTTGAATACGGATACGATAAAGGAGGATGTCAAAAACCTGGAAGACCATAATATATGCTTGGATATTGTTTTATATTAATCGTTTCCTCTTGTTTTGAATTTGATGATGAAGAAAAAGGCTCAGTCCTAGTCATGGCAAGGTCAGATGCAAGAAGCATCATCATAGCCAACCTTGTTATTACATAAAGCTTCATGATCATTTGCATATTTTGTGTTGTGATTGAAAATGTTTGGCTTGTCTTCTTTTATACATGTTTTGTAACCAAAAAAGCATAAAGCAACCTGATTTTTTTTCTTTTGACTAGAATTTAATGTTGTGACAAAAACAAAGTAAGAAAGATGTAATAGATGTTTTCTCTTTAGTTAAATTTTTTGAATGACAATAGGTTTATATTAATTTTTGTATAAATAATGTTAAATGTATCACAAAATTTTAAATTCATATCATTATAATATAATAAATAAAAGAGTATTTTAGCAAATAAGGTGCTTTTTATACATAATTGGAAAAATGGGTTGGTCTCTAAACATAATTTGTAGATTAGGTAGGTTTTTGGAAACTACATAAAATCATTCTGAAAATACCCCTAATATTTATTTAGAGAAAAGCTTAATATAAATGCAATAAAAATTTTGAAAAAAAGATTTAACGTTTTTAAATAAAAATATGGCAAAAAATTTCTCTCTCAGTTTCAAAAACCCTAGCCTCTTTGTTTCTCTCGCCGCCGCCGCCTTAGTTCGGACCGGCGACTGGTGGCTCGTCTAGCGCCGGTCGTCGGTCTCCGGTTCTTTATCTCTTCTTGTTTTTTCTCCTTTTCGTTTCAGCTTTTGGGTTGTGAAGGTCGTCTGAAGTTTTTCTTCGTCCGGGTAGAGCTTATCTGCTCTATGTGTTTCGATATGCCCAGTCTTCCTCTATAGTCGCTGCCTCCCAGATCCGGTCATGCTTCTATTTTTGAGCGGTTAAACTCCTCTTTAGTCATGGTTTCCTGGCTAAGTCTTTTGATTTAGTATCGGTCTTCGGGCTTTAGTTGCGTTTGGTTTTCCCTGCTCTCTTTAGAGGTCTGTGATTCTGTCTTGGGTTTTGGTTAGGATTACAGTAGATCTGTGTGGTGCGGTATGCTTTTCATGTGTTTCTGGAGTTGACAGAAGAAGCGTCGGGTTGCTTGGTAGTGGCTTGGATGTTTTTGGTTTTTGTGTTGTTGTGTTATCTAGTCTAAGGTTGAGCCTTATCTTCTTTGTTGGAGTCGTTGGTTTTGGCATTGGTTTTGGTTTTTGCTGAGTGATGTTCTCTTTCTTCTGGTTGGATCATCGGGATTCTCAGCGGTTCTCGGTCATTTGCTAATTCTCTTCGGATTAGTGTCTTCCGCTTGATGTTGCATCGCTCCTTGCTTCTACGTTTTAAGATTAGTCCGAGATCTTTCTTGTGATTGGCTTCTCTTAAAGGCTTTTCCAAAGACGTTTTTATACGTTCTTGCCTTTCTTGGAACTTCTATCAGGTCAAGATCTTTGTGGTTTGGCTTTGTCTCCGGGAAGATTCGCCTCGTTCGCTCTACATCGAGATAGTTTCTGATTCACCATAGGAGGATGCGCTAGTAGGTGGTGATCTTTGATTGGTCTTCTTCCTTTAGCTATGGTCGATCAGAGTTTCAGGGTTCATTCTCGTTTAGCTTCTCCTTTATTCATCGTCATTCCAAGATTCCTATAGTTGTTTGGTCGTCGGTTTGTTAGCCATTTGTCTTGGACTTTGTATTGTTTTGTGTTAGCCTCTCTCTCGTTTGGGTTTTACTTCCCATTTTGTTTAAGGCTTTAATGTGTTAGTCAGTTGGATTTTTGTTATCATATTATAAATCTATCAGACGGAAAAANAAAAAAAAAAAAAAAAAAAAAAAAAAAAAAAAAAAACAATTATGGCAATAACTGTTTTAGGATATATAATAAGTGCATTATGAAAATAGTATATTGGAATATTATTATAAGGAAAGTTGCAAATATTGCAGATTTATTTGCAACTATGTCGATTTGTTAAACGTTGTAAAACGTATTCACCGTCGTTTGAGTAATTATAAAGAAAACTTCGTCACTTTGGAAGGAAGCATGAAAGGTATTTGCACTTTAAATTCTTGTAAATAACGTCTATTATATACACAATTTTAACATTACCTATCATTATTTTTCAGAAGCTAGCGTCATGAAACAACTTGTTGTTTTAGCTGGTAGGTGGTACATGGAATTTCAAGTTGGATAAATTCAAGCTTGGAAGATGTATCCGAGTTAGTGATGGACTAAATGGTGTGATATGAGGCCAAAGGTGCTCAAAGAGTACAATTTGACTAGCACAGTTGATGTGGAACTAACTTACTATGATGGAACCACAACCATGCCTCATCCACTTGCGATCGATTCTGACATATTCTTACATAGATTTATGAAATGGTCCAAAGGTAGGAAAACCATGAATGTGTGTGCTTCATTCAGGGAAATTTTGAATGGAGTCTTGGTTTTTACATATTCACTTGCGATTTATCCACCTGCGATCGATTCTAACATATTCTTACAAGTACATATGTAATAGTACCTCTGCAGTGTAAAGGTACAATTGAGCACACAAGTGAATGTCAAGTGAATGAGAAACATGCACGTGTGAATGCTCTGAATTATGTGAATATGATTCGTCATTAATTGTCATGTCTGTCAATGGTATGGTTAATGAAGTTGTAGACGTGAGTAGGAATTATGCACGTGAAAGTCAGTTGTGTATGAAAATGGTTTCAGTGAATGCGAACGCTAGCTTGGTGAATGTATCAAATTTTATGAAGGTATACTGCTGATGGTATTACTGTTGATGAGTGATGAGGAGGTTGTTGATGAATGTGGTGACATGGATGAGGGTAGTGAAGATATTTACAATTACAATTATTGGACTGATTTGATAGATCCAAAGAATGTTGAAGAAGAGGTTAACGAGGAACGTGACGATGATGATTTTGTCGATCATCCCCGTTTAATATCTGATATATTTTCTTTTCCAAACTATCGAGAAAGTGAGATTCTATTTGACCACTTTTATTTGTGATTTCTATGACTATTTTGGTAGTGTGATTTTACTACGATTACTTGAAATCATCAAACATATTTGCATGTATTGAGTTTTGAAAAGTTAACATATTCACATAGATTTAAAAAAAACTCTTTGGAAGTTAAACAAATTAACAATTATTGGAACAATTATATGGACGAGTTAGACATATGCACACTGAATATATATGGCATTTTTTGAATAAAGACGGTGAATAGTATCAAATCATGTGCGTTAAGTAAATTCATGTGCATGCAACTTGTTTACATGAATACATTTTGTTCATATGCATGCAACATGTTCACATAAATGCATCATGTTCACGTGTATTGACTTTGTTCATATGAATGCATTTTTATTCAATTATTTTTGAAATGAATTATAAGACACATGAAGATTAGTAAGACATCAATAATAAGACACATGAAGATATGCCAGCATGAATAATACGATGAAAAGTTATAAAATCACATCCAGAAGTTAATAACAGAATACATGTTCAAAAGTAGCATTACACCCGAGAAATGCATCCTTTCAACCAAAATAAACAAAAAAGGTGAAAAATACATCAAATTATCCTTTTGCATCCACTACTAATCGACTAATCTTCTGAAAATTCCTCAATAATTACTAGTCTGATTAGCAAATAGCAACTTCTGAGGTCCTTCTTCAACTCCGACTCTGAAAATTTAAGTTCAACTTCAGTACACAATAAGCGTTGGTGTGGTAATTCAACAAAAACATGTAACCCATATAGACAAAAAAATGTCACAAAAAAACTCATAATTCCAAGACATAAACCATAGACATCACAAACATAACTGTCAAAATCATACCTAAACAGATAAGAACAAAGACATCAGTCATAAACCAAAAAGAACATAGGCATCACAAACATAAACACCACAAACCATAGACATAAACCGAACTTATAAATCATAGACATCACAAACCATATACGTAATTTAGTAACCAGAAGCAGAAATCGGAACCTGATAAATCGATAATGACAATCTAATTTAATAACCAGAAATCTAAAGTTGAGAAATCAATACATGAAGAAGAAATAACTGTAGTGGAACAATCTAATAAGAACACTCAAAGCTGGAACAATCTTATTTAATAATTCAAAAACCAGAACAATCTAATAAGAACACTCAAAACCTAAATTGCAAAAAGACCCAAATCGCAGAAAGAGTTGAAAGAGAAAAGATCCAAATCGTAAAAAGAGTTGAAAGAGAAAAGATCCAAATCGATATACCAAAACTCAAATAAAGCAGCCGAGATTAACAACTGTCGACCGAAGAGAAAGCTTCGGAGAGAAACCGTCGAGCGGAGAAAAAAGCGGCAGATAAAAACCTATAATGACTGTGAGAAGTGACGTGAAAAACAAAATAAGTAAGTTTCTTTAACTTTCCTAAAACTTTATTTACATTTTAGTTTAAACAAAATATCAATTTATATAATTTAATTATTCACTAATCAATTTAAAAATAATTAAATTAAAAATAGAAGGAGAGATAAGATGGTGATCTAATAAGACAAAAGAACTTAATCACAAAAAGAATTTAAATACACCTCATTCTCAAATTAAAAAGCAAAACCTAACCAATTCTAAAAAAAATTATACTCATAATAAAACAAACAGAATTAATGAGAAAAGATAGAAATAAATATCAAATATTGACTCATTAAATAATAATCTAAGAATAAAAATTGATCAACCAAAATAATTAAAGCTATAAATGTTAATCAAAACCCAATATGAGCCATATATTTTTACCTAAATATATCAAACTTATAAAACAAAAATTTATCGGGTTATTTCAATTATACNTAAAACTCTTTGCACAAAAAAAAAAAAAAAAGCGAACACCTCATATTGCATATGTCGATTTAATCACAATACTTCAATGCAAATCAAGGTATTACAACATGAAACAACATTTAACTTTTACACATTTGATTTCATTTCAAACAAACAGTTAGCCATATTTAATTTGCATGAATGGTGTCAAAACATTATTGTTATGCATGATAGAGAGAAAAAAAATAAGAAGAAAAAAGAAACGAAAAAATATAAGCTAATAACTATTATATCTTGAATCATTTATTGTGACGATTCAATTCAACATGTCAGTATTTAACACTTTAAAATCGTTGATTTTTCCATTTACATAAATTCAGATATAAAAATATTTTTTTAATTACAATTCAAAGAAATCTTTCACTTTTTGTGATTTTTTAAAAATTACTTAACCTATACTTGTTTTCAAAATACCACAATTCTTTTTTGCTAGGTATTTTCGAAAAAAATATTTTAAATATACTTATTTTCTTTGCACGAATAAACTAAAATGGTATTTTTCAAAAAAAAGTTACAAACATTGTGCACTTTCGCTATGTTCTACTCGTAATTTAAAGAGTTGACGATTTTTTCTTCATGGACTTGTATTGTCCAAACTAGTTACACTTGAACTTTACAGGTAAATTTAATTATACTCAAACTTTTATTACGACTGAGAATTCGCCTCCCCCCAACTAATCGTTTCAAATGATTTTCCGTTAATTAATTAATCAGACTCATTGTGATTACAGATTACTAAATAGCGTTTTAAAATAGTGATGGAACTTTAAACCGACTTTAAACTAATCCAATTTTAAACTAACCTGATTTTAAACGAAATGGATGTAATTTGAAGAATAAAAAAAAAAAATCAATTTACGTCTTTTAGGGTTCTTCCACCCTTTCTTATGGAGAAAAATCAATTTACAAAGGTTTTAAGAGAGTTCATCAGTATACATAGCACAATCGATTTCAAGAAGTTTTACATAGGGTTCTTATTTTACATAGAAAAATCGATTTACAGAGGTATTACATAGGGTTCTTATTTTACGGAGGATTCTTCATTGCGAGGTGAAGCAACTAGTGAAGGTGAAGATGAATGTGAATTTGAATCTTGAAAATACAGATGGTGACACAAGCAAGTTCGACAGAGATGGTGAATGGAAATTAGCTGATTAGTGTCTGCATAATTGATTCCATTGTGTTAATTTGGGTAGTGTCTGCATAATTAATTACATTGTGTTAATTTGTTGTTCTTTTTCTTGTCAACAAATTTTGTTGTTCTTTTGATCTCGAAATGTGTCTTTTGTTTTTTTATCTAACACTGGCTTTTGGTTCGTTCATGAATAAACAAACACTCAAATCATGTTCTTAGCTTAAGATACTTTAATCAAACTTGAGATTTTCATATATGGGTTTTTAACTATGGTCGATTAACAATAAGTAAAACAAAGTCAATTCTTAAAAATCTCAATAAAATTTAACAATAAATTCAAATTGGTCCCCATCACAACACTGATCGTAAACCGAAGATTTTGAAGATTGAAGAAACTGTTACAAAGGTGAAAACTTAAGAATCTGAGAAGAACAGATCTGATAGTTAAAGATGTGAACTTTAAAGGTTTCTTCTTTCTCTTCCAAATATTTTTTGAAGTTTCTAGGAAAGTGGATGCGATCTTATGTTTTGTTTTCGTTAAGCTCCTTTATGTCTCTGTCTTGTCGATAAATGTTTTTGTCTTACTTGTATTACATGATTCGAGTGAAAATCAAATCACTTAAAAGTATTCTCTCGGTAGTTTCTCTGTTTTAGTTTAAAATTAGGTTAATTTAAGATTGGATTAGATTAAAATTGATTTAAAGTTCTATCACTATTTTAAAACGCTATTTAGTAATTGTAATCGTAATTAATCTGATTAATTAATTAGGAGAAAATAATTTGAATTAGTTAGTTTCGAGGGATTTCTTATTCGTAATTAAATTTTGGGTGTAATTAAATTTACATGTAAAGTTCATGTGTAACTAACTTAGACAGTATAAATTTGGTGATTTTTTTTGATCAAAATTCGAAGATGGCTACTCGTCCTTCACGTCCGGCTCGTAGAAATGTTGATGACAGGTTCAATCAACCATTGGCGATTCCTGAGTTTGACAATTCCATATTCTTGAATCAATTTCAATTGATGTTGGTTGGAAGAGTTCTTAATCTTGTTGTTCAGTCGAGCAGAGTCTGATCGTTGATTAGCTTCCTTCCTCTCTTTGGAATTGTGACCATATTCACGGGATGGATGCTGGAAATGGTCGGTTTCGGTTTTGCTTTGAAACGAAAACAGATTTGAAAAAGGTATTGGATCTGAGGCAGTTTCCCTATGATTGGTGGATGCTGACTGTTCGCTGGGACTTTCCTTCTACTATTAAATTTTGGATTGCAGTAAGAGATCTTTCGGATCATTATCGTTTTGAAAAAACGCTGAGATCCCTTGGTGATGATCTTGGTGAGACCGAATTGGTCGATGTTGAGAATTCTAGAGTGCGTGTAACACTGGAAGTGACCGCACCTTTAGTTTTTACTCATGAGTTGACGTTTACATCAGGCGATTCTCTTGTGGTCCAGTTGTGATATGAGAATTTGAAAGGATACTATAACTTTTTTTGGCTAACTCATGATTCAGCCTTTTGCCTGATGGTGGTGAAGCGTGGTCGTGACAATCAAGGTAACCGAAGGGATGATGATGATACCCATGTCCGCCGCCGAGATTCACGTTGTCAGAGAAGGAATGGTCCTTTGGTGGCAGCTTTTGTTTCAGATTAGAAAAGGAATCAAGAGCTACAACCTGCTCAGTCAAGTGTTCGGGTCTTCCCAAAGCGCCGGCAGACACGTTGCTGACTTTTTGTCGATGCTCATGGATCCACCGGTGTTAATCATGGTCGCAGTATCTCACCGGTGAGGTCTAGGTCAATAGTGTCCTAGGAGATTTCGACCTCTGTTGGGCCTCTGCTTGGGCATCCATTAGTCCCTCAAGATTTCAATCAAATTGGAAAGGGTGGTGACACAATGGGCTTAGCGATCCAGTCAACCAAGGAATGGATATTGACTGTTTTTTGGCCAGGTAGTAACTCCCACCAGATAATTGGGATTCAAAATGGGCCTGATCTTTCTACTCAAATGGGTTCAAGCCCAACTAAGGATGAATCTGGAAATGGACAGAATTTAATGATGGGCCAGCTCACTTTTGGAAGCCCAGAATCACGTGATGGGCCATGTTTTAATGTGAATTATGATTTGGAGAGTTTTGATAGGCTCAGTGATTATAATCTTATCTTGATGATGTTATTTCTCCTTTAAAAGGAATTATGGGACCTATTTCACCCTCAACTGGTCAGGAGATGAAAAATGAAAAGTTTAGAAGAATATTACTGCCTAGGAAGAAGATAGCGCCACCAAGTTATCAAGTTTCTAAGGTGGTCAAAAATATGTCCATTCTTTTAGGTGATGCAAGTACAAGTCTGGATAATTTTTCATTCGTTCCAAAGATGGACTCCAAGTTGGAGGGGGAGTCTGAGAATTTTTTAAGCCATGTGGTTGATGGAAAACCACCACCAGGTGGATAGATGATTCTGAGTTGGAACTGCCAAGGAGCTGGGAGCTTCTTGGCAGTTAAGTGTTTTAGGGAATTTCGGCGTACGATGTTCCCGGGGATGCTTTTTCTAATGGAAACAAAACAATCTCGGTCTTTCCTTCAAGATCTGCAAGCTCATTTACGTTATGATTTTCTTTTTATCGTTGACCCTTCTGGTCGTAGTGATGGTTTAGTATTATTTGCCTTGTCTTCTTTTGATGTTCAAGTTCTTTCAAGTTCAAAAAATGTAATCGATGTAATGGTTATAATTGATGGAAATAAAACATTTATCTCTTTTGTTTACGGTGATCCTGCTATTTCGAAACGTGATTTGGTTTGGGAAAAATTAAAATGAATTGGTGCTATAAGGGTTGCGCTTTGAGAAATGGTTGGTGATTTGAATGAAATTGTTGACAATTCTGAAAAATGAGGCGGTCGTACTCGTCATGATGCTTTCTTTATAGATCTCCGTCTTATGCGGGAATGTTGTGGCATGATAGATTTTCCATTTAATGGCAACAACCTTTCATGAGTTGGACGACGTGGTCGAAATACAATTTGATGTCGGTTAGATCGTGTGCCACGGGCAATGAAGAGTGCATGAAAATTTTTCACATTCCCATGTGGAGTATTTATGGTTTCTGGGATCCGATCATCGGCCTCTTATGATTTATCTAGATAATCGTAAGGTATGTGGATCTTCTTTCTTTCGGTTTGATAAAAGGTGGCCAGCAAAGGAAAACTTCGAATCCATAGTTCTCGAGGGTTGGGAACGTGGATCCACGCTCCCTACTGTCTCTATTTGGGATCGAATTAAGAAGTGTTGTGGTCGAATTTCGCGTTGGCGACGGGAGGATCATTTAAACTCATCTCGGGATGTGGATTCCCTAAAAGCGCAGATTGACACTGCCCACTTCCATGATGATCACTCAACGGAGGAAGTAACCGTCCACACTAATTGTCTCCGTACTGATCTTTTATATGAGGAGATTTTTGGAAACAAAAAATCGGCATTACCTAGTTGTAGGAAGGGGATAGGAACGCACAATTTTTTCATGCGTCCATGATATCACTCGATTTTCATGCTTTTTAGTGGGTATTTATATTTTTTATTTGGAATCATTCGAGTATTTTCCATGTTCTTTGGCATATTTTCATGATTCTAGGTGTTTTGGATGTTCTGGAGCAAAAAGGTAGATTTGTGCACAAAATGAATGCTATTTGACGAATGCATAAGCAGAGTTTAGCAGAAGATCCAAAAGTTAATCGACATTTGGAGATGTTTCTATGGTTGGAATGAACTGATATTTTAACTCAAAATGGCCATGTGAGTTAGCTTTCAAATGAAAGTGATTTGAGGTCAATCCATTCAGGCAATCAAAAGTTATGGCGATTTTACTGAATATTGGTCAAGCTGTCTCGCAGAAGAAACATGTGCAGCACGTGATGTAGTAGATCGATCGATCTGTGTGGAGATCGATCAAGAAAAATTACCAAACTTACGGAAGTTTGGATCGATCGATCCACACTTGGATTGATCGATCCATACGCACGAGATTATTTGAAGATTTCCAAAAAGACGTTTCCGTCCTCAAGACTTATCATTAGTTTTTCTTATTAGGTTTTATTTTCTTTTTATTCTTTTTGAACTATATATAAGCTAGAGTCTTAGGGTTCTATTAAAAACAAAACTTACAATTCAGAACACAATTCAGTTTACAATTCCTGCTGGCCCACGAAAATTTTTCATACGCTGAATACAATGGAAAGCTGCAAGTCCAATTTCATGGCTATAGATTCTGATATGAGTAAGGCATATGACCGTGTTGAATGGCATTTTCTGTCTGCTGTCATGAGAGAGTTGGGATTTGTGGAAAGGTGGATACATTGGATTATGCAGTGTGTGACAACGGTTACCTATAAGATTCTTATTAGTGGTGTGCCCAAAGGGGAAATTCGACCCACTCGAGGCCTTCGTCAGGGTGATCCCCTTTCACCATTTCTGTTTATTCTTTGTACGGAGGCCCTGGTAGCCAATCTTCGGATGGCTGAACATAAGGTTCTTATTACTGGTATTAAAATGGCAAGGGTTTCTCCTTCATTGTCTCGTCTTCTGTTTTCCAATGATAGTTTAGTATTTTGTAAGACTCACCTCTCTGAATGTGATGTTATCAGTAATATTTTAGCTTCGTATGGCCAAGCTTCAGACCAGTGCATCAATCTAACGACGTCAACAGTCATTTTTGGCAAAAAGATCCCACCACAGGACAAATATTTATTGAAGGAACGATTGGGGATTTTCACTGATGGTGTGGTGGTAGATATTTGGGAATTCCAGAATAACTCCAAGGATCCAAGGCTAAGATTTTCGTGTATGTCCGAGATCGTCTTAAAAGTCGTATCAATGGTTGGTCAGGAAAGTTTCTCTCTAAGGGGGGAAAGGAAATCATGATTAAGTCAGTTTCCCAGGCATTACCGACGTATATCTTGTCATGTTATAGATTATCGAAGGGTCTTCTTCACAAGCTCACGAGTGCGATTACTAGGTATTGGTGGACTTTCAAGAGCGAGGGTGGCGGAATCCATTGGGTTGCTTGGCCCAAAATGTGTTTACCAAAAAAGTTGGGAGGTCTGGGGTTTAGATCCCTTGAGTTGTTTAACCAAGATTTATTGGCAAAAAAATTCATATTGTATTCTAAACCTGACACACTTTTTGCGAACATTTTTAAAAGGCGATATTTTTGTTAGAGTTTACCTTTTTTGGCGACCAAACCAGTGCGGCCATCGTATGGATGGAAAATCATATGGAATGTCCGGTCGGTTTTTCAACAAAACCTGAGATGAACAATAGGGAATGGGGTTGATACTAAAGTCTGGGTGGATAAATGGATACCAGGACCGTCTCCACATCCTGGGTACAGTATTGCACCCATTGATGATCTCGACTTAAGAGTGCGATCCTTTTTAAAATACGATGGTACAACATGGAACACCCAATTTCTTAAGCATTTATTTCGCAAGACATTATTCCTCAAATTTTGAGCTTACGACTATCATGTCCCCGAATTACACTAGTTCGTGAGACGGTCCATAGCCAGGGAAAAATCCGCAAGTTTGGCTATGGAAATAGGTGGAAGAACTTAATATCTTTCTGGAATGCAGATAAGGGGAATCCTGATGTAATACTTGGCAACAATCAGGAAGGATCGAATGCTAAGAAAATGAATAAGGATGTATAAGGCAGACTCGAGTTCAGCTGGGAGAACTAAGGATCGAGTAGAGTGAGTTGTTAAGGCAGCTCAGACTAGCTCCGGTTAGTCCAGTCTAACTCCAGTCAGTTCAGATAGCTGGACCAGCTGACTGAACTGCCAACTAGCTAGTCAGTCATGCGAGCTGGGTGGTTGGACGGTTGGGTAGTTACATCAAATTGCGCCTGTTCGGGAAAAAAACGCTGTTTTGAAAAGGCACGAGTGGTTGCAACGGTTACGGATCAAAGGCTATAAATAAGTGACCTTGGGTTCATTTCCGCGCACCAAAACACACCAAAACATACTCAGTCTGGTAAGCATTCAGGCCGAAGTACAGGGAACACTTGAAATACCAGTCTGGTAAACCGGTCTCGATAAGCAAAGGTGCGTAAATGACTTAGGCAAAATTTGGGTAGATGAACGCTGGTAAAAACGGCAGGATTCAAACCGGATTTATGCCTTGTCCAACTTTCTGTAATCCAACCCTATAACCAAGCCAAGGCCAGTATGGCTGGAACCCGCGGTGAATCATTGGGCCAATGTCCAGACTGGTATCGCCTTAGGGAAAACCATCGAACCATCTATATGTTGCGGGATTCTAGCCTAAGTCCTGATTCATTTTCGGCAAGTGGCTTGGGAGATTGGAACATCTTATCCAAGCCAGACCAAAGTGGAATGATCTTAGACCAAATTCCAAACATGAATACGAAAACTAAACTTAGGAACTAACGGGAACTAAATGGGTTAAAAAATGTGCATGTAGATCGTTCTGGAAACATAATTTACGCACTAAGTAGGCTGTTAGATTACTTACACATTTTATGGCTTTCACGTAACAAAGGGGATCGTGGGAAAATTTTGGCTTAGCACGGGGACTCATGGCCAGAAGAATGGGTGCTGATCAGAACGAGATAGGGTTAGGATCGTTTACATTAAAACTTGTAATAGCCTATAGTGAAAAACTGTCAAATTGTATCGAATCCTAAGTTATTCAATAAAGTATCCTGTTTGTCTATATCTCTTCCGCATGGAATGAAAACTCTAACTCTTAAAAAAGCTTTTAAAAAAATCTCAGTATCAAAACCCCATATGAAAATGACTTAAAACGACTAAGGCATTAAAATGAACTAAAGTGGCTGGAATATGGTCGTTCCGGACTTAGTGTGCGGGACGGGGCGTCATAACAACCATCGCGATTGCGGGAATATGGCTATTGTTGGCATTTTACCTCATCAAGGTCTTATACGGTTAATCAGGGTATGATCGTTTAGCTTCTGTTTTAAGTAAGGAACTGGCATTTGTCTCTCAATTGCCATCGGTTAATAAAATTAAGGAAGAAGTCTGGAATCGAAAAGCACCTCCGAAGTTTTAGCATTTCCTATGGCAAGTACTTTCTGGAGCAATTGTTGTTAATGTGTAGTTGACAAAAAGGAATTTAAAAGTTGACCCATTGTGTACATGATGTGGTAATGCAGACAAAACAGTTAATCACGCGATATTTACATGTCCACCGGCTTACCAAGTTTGGGCTTTATCTTCCGTTCTGACTGGCCTAGACGTCTTTCCTACATCCAGTTTGCTTGAGAATGTCCATTTTCTATTTTCTCAGGAAAATTTGGCAAATGGTAATTCTCCGACACGATATATTTTTCTATGGATAACGTGATTCAACTGGAAAGCACGTAATGATAATTTTTTTAACGAGATAGTATGGGATCCACCTGATATATTACGACTCGCTTCAAAAGAAGCCTCAGACTGGAGTTACGCCCATAATGACGCAGATTTGCCTCAACAACGGGTTCTGCACCGGATACCCCAAATGAGTGTTCTTAACTTAGCACATGAGGGAAATGGTTATTTTATTTATGAATCTTGGATTAAGGACATCCCGATCTGTGGATTAGGGTGGATATTGAAGAACTCATCAGGGAGCATCATTGCCATGAGTTCAAGAGGAGTATTCCGGGCAATTTTTCCACTTCATGCGGAACTTCTGAGCTTGATTTGGGCCATGCAGAGTCAGCTTAAAATGGATCACTAGTGTCAAAATTTCTACACGGATTCAAAAGAGCTCCTCACTATGCTCACAGTCCCCGCGGATTGGCCGACATTTGCCTCAGAGTTGAAGGATGTGAACAATTATAATCGCTGTTACCCGGAGGTTAAGTTTCAGTATTGGCTGCGAACCAACAACCTACATGATGATTCCTTGCACGCGAAGTCCGGAGAAAAAATCAAAGCTTCACTTTTGTAGGCTCTAGCCTACTTTCGTGGACTTGAAGAAGTGTATCTATTGTCTTTTAGTTGTTTTAACTTTGTGCAACTAGTGAAAAAAAAGGAAAAATTAATTCTTATCATTTATGTAATTAACTCTATAATATATATATATATATA